>VDFB02168118.1:72466926-72604522 GCA_007258455.2 Sequoia sempervirens
TCAAAGTGGAAGGGGAAATGGAAGACCTTCAGGAAGCCAAAATGATGATGAGAAGAAAAGTGAAGATGTGGGTACCAGCTGAAGCCAAAGGAATGACAACTTCTACCGCCCTCATGATCAAAAAAATGGTGATCAAAGAGGTAGAGGACGAGGAGATATGGACATGATCTAGAAGAGGTGGTTTCGTGAGGAATGTTTCTAAAGGAAGAAGGGTCGCCTATGAATGTCCACAACACCAAGGAAGGGTAGACAAAAGGCCAGAAGGTCGTGGAAGGGTTGCACATGCAGACGAGGAGGCCCAATCTGAACATTCCGATGATGCTGAAAGGGGAGAAGCCCTAGTGATTAGGAGAGCCCTGGTGACTAAGAAAAAGGAACTAGAATAGAGAAAGAATCTATTTCGCACAAGGTGCAAGTGTGAAGGAAAATTTTGTGATGTCATTATTGATGGTGGGAGCACCGATAATCTGGTGTTAGAAGAGATGGTCACAAAGTTGAAGCTGAAGAGGGAAAGGCACCCACATCCGTATCAGACTCCTTGGTTGCAGAAAGACCACAAAATTTTGGTCAATGAGTAGTGCCTAGTAAAGTTCAAGATTGGGAGCTACCATGATGAGGTACTCTGTGATATCATCCCCATGGATGCATGTCACATGTTGTTGGGGAGGCTGTGGCAGTTCGATAGGCGAGCTATACATGATGGCCATGCAAACACTTATTCCTTGACAAAGGATGGGGTTTGTCACAAGTTGAAACCCCTGAAGGAGACTAAAGAAAAGGTATGCAGTAGTGCTACAATTTGTTATGTAGATGGAAGAAAAATTTTAGAAGGTATGAAGCATGAGCGTGTGTGTTATGCATTGATTCCATGATGAGTAAGGAGGATAGTGAGAAGGTTCCAGAAGAAGTTTCTGGGATGTTGGATGAGTTTCAGGATATTGTTTCTGATAATATACCTGAGGGTTTACCACCAATAAGGAAGATTAGCCATCAGATTGACTTGATTCTTGGAGCCAGTTTTCCAAATAAGGTAGCTCATAGAATGACTCCAGCAGAAAATGAGGAGTTGAACAAATAAGTTCAAGAGTTGCTGAGAAAGGGTTTGATACGGGAGAGTTTGAGTCCATGTGCAGACTTGTAGTACTAGCACCAAAGAAGGATGGGGAGGGAGGATGTACGCGATTCCCTGCCATAAACAAGATAACAATCAAGTACGATTTCCTCGCTAAGGATGGATGACCGACGATGGACTATTTGAGTGGAGCTGCATTCACAAAGATTGATCTCAAGTGGATATCACCATATCCGATTTGAGAGGGAGATGAATGGAAGACTGCCTTCAAGACCAAAGAGGGCCTGTACGAGTGGTTAGTCATGCCTTTTGGGCTGACCAATGCATCGAGTACATTCATGCGGCTCATGAACGAGGTACTAAAAGAATTTCTAGGAAGTTTTGTTATTGTGTATTTAGATGATATTTTGATTTTCAGTAAGATGTTGGATGAGCATCTGATGCATATTCGGAAATCCTTTGAGAAGTTAAGAGAAGAGAAATTGTTGATTAATCTGAAGAAGTGCAGTTTTGTGAAGAGAGAGTTAGTGTACTTGGGGTTTGTTGTCTCAGCTGAAGGTCTCAAGATGGACCTAGAGAAGGTGAAGGATTTTCTAGAATGGCCTACCCGAAGAACTGCTACCGAGGTGAGATCTTTCCATGGTTTGGCTATTTTTTATAAAAATTTCATTAGAAACTTCAGTAGTATTTGTGGACCCCTGACTGAAACAATGAGAGGGGATAGAAAAGAATTCAAGTGGAGCACTAGAGTGGCAAAAAGTTTTGAACTGTTGAAGCAGAAGATGGCAACCCCGTTCTAGCCCTCCCATTTCAACAAGGTGTTTAGGTGGATTGTGATGCCAGTGGTTGTGCCATTGGAGCAGTGTTGAGCTAAGAAGGTAAGCCCATTGCCTATTTCAGTGAAAAGTTAAATGATGCCAAGAGAAAGTATTTTGTATATGATCGAATTTTATGATAGTTCAAGCATTAAAGAAATGGAGACATTATTTGTTGTCGAAGGAATTTGTTCTATATACTGATCATCAGGCCTTGCAGTACATAAATAGTTAGGAAAAATTAAATCAGAGGCATATGAAATGGGTAGAGTTTTTGCAGAGTTATACCTTTATTTTGAAACATAGAAGTGGGAAGTCAAATAAGGTTGCAGATGCATTAAGTAGGAGGCATACATTGATGACAAAGATGCATATTGAAGTGGTTGGGTTCAATGAACTCAAGACACTGTATGCAGAAGATCCTGATTTTGTAGAGGCTTGGAAAACTTGCAAGGAACCTGTTACAATGGATAGGACAAGGTGGCTGGATTTCATAATCCAGGATGGCATGTTATTTAAGGGAAGTTAATTTTGTATCCTGAGGAGTTCCATGAGGGAGAACCTGATAAAGGAGAAGCATAGTGGAGGAATGGCAGGACATTTTGGTTAGGATAAGACCATTGCCATTATCAATGAGCATTATTATTGGCCTCAGTTGTCATAGGATGTGAAGAAGTTTGTACAAAGCTGCAGGGTATGTCAGATGGCTAAAGGAGTGAGTCAGAAAACAGGCTTATATCAGCCCTTACCTGTACCAGAGAGGCCATGGGAGGATATTAGTATGGACTTTGTTCTTGGTTTGACAAGGACACAACAAGGGAATGATTCAGTCTTTGTGGTGGTTGATAGGTTTTCAAAGATGGCACATTTCATTCCATGTTAGAAGACCCATGATGCAGTCCACATTGCTGACTTGTTCTTCAAAGAGGTGGTGAGGCTACATGGTTTTCCAAAGATTATTGTTTCAGATCGTGACACCAAATTTGTGGGGTACTTTTGGAGGACCTTGTGGAAGAAGATGAAGACAGAGTTGAAGTTCTGTTCTGTACACCATCCACAAACAGATGGGCAGACAAAGGTTGTTAACAAGAGTCTGGGTAACCTACTGAGATGTTTGGTAGGAGATAAACCCAAGGGATGGGATTTGATCTTACCCCAGGCAGAATTTTCTTACAACAATTCTATCAATAGAAGCACTAGTAGATCACCATTCCAGATTGTGTATAGAGGTAACCCCAGAACAACTCCACAATTGAGGAAGATGGACCAAGAGAAAAAAATAAGTGTTGAAGCCGAAGATTTTGCAAAACACATCAAGGATATACATGAGAAGGTAAAAGAACATATTAACAAGATGAATATGCAGTATAGGGCTAAGGCAGATCAGAAGAGGAGGTATAAGGAGTTTCAGATTGGTGATGAAGTGATGGTCCACTTGAGGAAAGAAAGGTTTCCAGTGGAAACATATAACAAATTGAAGATGAAGAAGTTCGGTCCCTGTAAAATTTTGAAGAGGCATGATTCAGGGAATGCATATGAGGTAGAGTTTCTGGATGGATTCAACATTTCCCCTGTGTTCAACATTTCAGATTTGACAGAGTATCATGAAGGTGGTGCAGAGGAAGTACTAGCGATGGAACAATGTGGGATTCCAGCACCTACTTCAGAAGAGGGGAGATTGAAGAAATCCTAGATAGTCGTGTGGGAAGGAGTACCAGGAACATGCAGTATGAAGAATATCTGGTGAAATGGAAAGGAAGGCCTGTTGAAGATTCATCCTGGTTGCCTAAGGTAGAGGTTGACCGTTTGGGTTTTCCTCCACCATCTGACACATGATGGGGTCACTTCTCAAATTACCCTGGGTGTCTGATGTAGGAGCATCCAGTGGTGTAAGGTTTTAGTTTCCCAGATTTGCACCTAAAAATCTTTCGAGTTAGATTTGAGGCACTTAGAGTTCCTGGAATGGCCCCAAAAATTGCCGAAATTAGCGTAGTGGATTTTGAGAGTGTGTTATTGACTTCGAGACCTTTCCAACGGTTCAAACAATTTGTGAATCGGAGTTCTGGATCAAAAGTTATGGCCTCGGGAAGTTGGCACACTTTCTAGAAGATACAATTGCAAATGTTCTTTTGAAATTTGAACTTCAAGTTGTAATTTTTCGGTGCCAAACCGCCTAGACTCAAATTTGAATGTTTTTTTGGCTCCAAACTAAAGAGGAGCTCTATTTATGGGTGAGTTTCTAACTTTTGGGTAACTTTTTGGGGACAAGCTCACATATTGTGAAAAAGGTTATTATGTAGCTTTCTGTAACTTGCATGTGTTGTAAAACTTGGGGATTTGAGATCCTCTGCATGTAAGAAGCTCCATTTTCTGAATAATAAAATTATTCTCTTGTTTGTGGGTTATTTTCTAAATCTTGGGCTATGCCCTCATCAAAAAGTGTAGAAATGTTTTACAACACTTCACAACACCTTCACAAGATGTCATTATTTGAATTTTAAGGACCTAAATGTTCATATTCAAGCCATATCACATCAATAAATCAAAGAAAAATAGACCAAGCATCGTGAAGAAAGGCTTAAAAGACCATGAAAATGACAAGGGGCCATTTTTCCATGAAACATTTAGCCCCCACTTTAGTGAGAGGATGAACTTGCTTCAAACTCACACTAAAGTAGCCATGCATATGGAGAGAAAGGTCCCAATGCACTTATGTTAGCAAGATGGAATGAAAATGATCAAGAGGGATGATCAAGCCCCTAGGATGAAGATCCCATGGAAAACTAGACATAAGAACAAAGGAACACATATGTTGAAAGGGAAATTGAATTGAGCTTCGATCATCTATCCAACTAGTTATGGATTAGATCTAGGATGATTGTCTGAAAAAAAGAATGCATACTCACTCTAGGGTGAGAAAACTCATGGTGGTCCGCTGAGTGAGAAGACCCAAAAGGGTAAGATACATACGTTAGTTGGTATGCCCTTACAAACACAAAGGTGGCTATGGGGAAAGTCATACCGTTGAATGGGCTTCTCGCTCAACCATATCAAAGTTATACCTCCTAATAACTTTAACAAGGTGCCACAAAGGAAAATGTTGGTTCATGTTTCATGAGACAAGCAAAGCTTTGTATGCTTAGAACTCATGAACAAATAGGATAGTACCACAGGCATGCAAGTTGCATTATGCAAGGTGGCAAACAGTGCAACTTGTGTAAAATGCAAAAATGTCAAATGTAAAAGTGTTCAAAGGAGTCTTGTTAAGTTCATTCAATGTCTATCACTTAGGGAACATTGTGTCTAATGTCTCCAAGAGAGGACTGATCAAAGAATAAAATATTCACAACTTAGGGGATGCAGTGCACCACATCAGGCCACTAAGGGGAATATAATATGCTAAGATAGATCACAATTATGAAGGACATCATACCCAATGTCATCCACAAAGTGGCAAACACATTGTATGAAACAACAGGGCTGCAATAAGAACCAAAAATGCAAATGAAATGATGCCAACTTGGAAAGCCCCTATGCCAAGTCATATGCTTCCTTGTTAGGTTGTGCCATGTACACAAAAAAGAGAACAAAAGAAAAAGGAGTTGGCCCCCAAAAAGGAACACACCAAACACATAAGGGATCTATGGATTTGGGTTCAGTACATGTTCATTACTGCAATGTTTTGTAAAAGATCTTGGAATTATCATCATTCCCCAAAGCACATAGAACTAGAAGAATGACACAAAGAGAGTGAAAACAAAAGGAAAATGAAGTCCATTTTGGGTCAACATGGAAGAGACATTGCAGTCTCAATGCTTTGCATCATCCCTAAAAGGAAAGCACAAGCGAAAAGAAAACAAAAAGGAGAAAGAAAAGGAAAAATTTTTGGGTCAACATGAAGGATACATTTTAGTCTCGATGCCTTACATCATCCCCAAAAGGAAAAACACAAGAAAAGGGAAAAGTTAAAAGGAAGAGGCATAGGGCATCTCAATGCTTTGCATCATCCCCAAAAGGAAAACACAAAACAAAAAATGAGAAAGGGAAAATGACCTTTTGGGTCAACATGGAAGAGACATAGGGTATCTCAACTCTTTGAGTCATCCCCAGAAGGAAAATGCAAAAAAAGAGTGAAAAAGGTGATGCACAACATATAGAAGAATAGAGGTACAAATAAAAGAAGTGTACAAAGAGAGAGAATATCAAACTCATGATACAGGGGAACATGATATGCACATGAAAAAGGAAAATGTGAAAAGGGGCTAGTAATGCAAATCAAGTCAACCATTAACCGAGTTATTTGTTTCTCAAGCTTAGTAGTTAAGCAAAAAATGAATAACATAGTTAAGAGACAAAGACAAGTGCATTACAAGGGTGAGGCTAACAACTTCTGGCCCCCCACAAAGTGTAAGGAAAGAATGAACTGAGGTGGGTGATGTGAAAAGATCATGCAATAGTGAGAATGAAAAATTCTACAACTATGGCATGATAAAAGGAGTTTTTTTTTAAGGGATAACGAGAAAGCACTCAGTATCAATGAATGGATACTTGTTTAATATATCATTCAATGTTTGACATTCTTCAGTTCGATGTACAAGAACACGATGATGTTTGCAAAATGGTATGTTAGAATCTTTAGGATGAATGACCAACCTATTCATAGGTGGTAAAAGTATAAGACCTTTGTTTAAAATTAATTGAAGTCTCCTTTCACATTTAGGTGGAGGATGTGTAGGAAACTTGATTTTTTTCAACTTGTAAGGTCATTTTCATTTGCTAGATTCTCCTTTTTCATGAATGGAAGGAGGAAGAGGATCTGTGGGGATCCTAACATCCTTTTCATTATAATTAGGTAATGGTTGTTCACGTGGAAGGAGAATGTTTAAGTTAGGAGGAGAATTAAAGATCATTGTACCATCATCTCAAAGTCTCCAATATTCAAAAGCAGCTCTATCAGGATGAGAAGGATCTTGATATCCTAGGCCTATGGTGTTTTCTTCTATTGGTTTTTGTTCAAGAATTTGATGAATGTCATGTTCATGTGTTGTGTCACAACCTTGTTTACTTAGGATAGTGAAGCCTTTACCATATGTTTCTTCAAGGTTTATGGGAGTATTTGTGACTTTGTGATCATAAAATGGTTGAGGGTGTGTTGGTTTAGAGGAACTAGGTCCACTTGATGGAGGGATCTTAGGTCCCACTTGAGTTTCAAAATGTAAATATACAAAGTGATCAGGAGGTGCAACAATAGGAAGATCTTGTGGCTTTATGGATGGGTAAAATGTTGCATTGGATTCTAGGTTATTAAGGAAGTCATTGTAGAACTTGTTCATGGTAGCATCATCTTCTCCAATGATGTTTACATCACGTGGAGGAAAATCATGAGGAGTTGAAGGAGCATGAGGCAGCTCAAGGTCATTACCTGGTCATAGCCAAAGGCACAATTGGACATGTCTACCAAGGATTTTAATGAATTCCAAAACTTATTAAAAGAAAATGCCATGGTGCGAGTAAATTAAGATGCAATAAATGACTAAAAATAGAGATCCAAGAAAGAAAGAAAAAAAGCAACTACATAAAATAGAAATGCAAAAAATACCCAGAAAATGCCTGAAAATGCAATATGAAATCTGTAGGTGGATTGATATGCCTAGGGTGGCAAATGAGTCCCAATATGAGATTTTTTTGTGTTTTTCAAAAAATTTAATGTGATTTGAATTCTTTACAAATGCCAATTAAGAATGCAGATGCATATTTTCAATTTTTTCAATGATATATAATGCAAAAATGAAATCTAAATGAGTCTTTCACTAATGCAAATTAAGAAACCCTAGGATGCAAAAACAAATCAATACCTTAATTGAATGTTAATGAAAATGAAGTTTAAGATGCAAGATGCAATTGAAATCAGAAATGTAAAGTGTTCAATATTCAGGTTCACCAAAATGAACCGTAGATTTTTGGCACCCTAGATCTTTCTAGCACTTCTAGGGTTTTTCACCTAAAAGGAGAAAGTAGGGCCAAAAGATCTAGCTAGGTTCACTCAAATTATGCAATGTATGATGTTACTTGAACTAAATGAAATGATCTAAGTGCAGTTATATGAACTAATTGACTGATTATGTGTGCAAAACCTAAGATTTATGCAATGTCAGAAAACACAATGATGTTTGCAAACAATGAACTATGAATGAACAAATGCAAAACAAGACATAAAGAGGCTGAATCAAACTGCACCTAGAAAAAAATGGTGAATTTGGAATCTTCTAAATGTTTCCTAAAATCACAAAAAATAACTAGTGGGACTCATTCACCATTGATGGCGAATCAGTCCTGCTTCTAATGAAATTTGTTGAGAATAGGTTTCTAAGTGTTGGGATCCTGAATCTAACAAAACCTAGATTTCCAGCCTTAAGGTGGGACTCATTCACTAGTGATGGCGAATTAGTCCTCCCCTAAAATTCTGAGAAATCAGGGGACAATTTTGTACCACCAGATCTGAGGTTTGCTTGTTGGGTTGCCAAAGTCAAATTTGTAGAAAACAGACATAATGTCTTCTCCAAGCTTGAAATAGGGTGTAGTTGACTTGAAACAATTTGTTGACTTATTGTCCACTTTTCAACACCTAAATGCTTTTCAAATCTACATACACAAGTCTACAAACACACATGCAAAAGGGGGGAAATGGTTAAGGGTTAGGTTATAGGGATTTTCCTTGGTCAAATCCCACTTTGGTAATCAAACCCTTATTGAAATAATGAAATGAAGGAGAATGATAAACAAATAACATGCAAATGTTATCAACTTACCAAACCCTTGTTGAAGAAAATCTGAAGATATGTTAATGGTTGCTCTTGAATGCTTGATTGGTGCTTGATTATAGGACATGCAAAGTGCTCAAATGCAAGTTGAATGCTTGAATGAGTTAGAAGATTGTAGGAGATGTAAAATGAGGATAAAAACACTTATTTATGCACTCTTGTGCCTTAGTAACTCAATGATACCTCATCATAGGCTGACATCAAATAATTTTGAATAAAAAACCAAAAGGAAATTTGAAATATTTTGAATTTAGAGCCAAGAGGGACTCATTCACCACCCATGGCGAATGGGTCCCACCTTAGGCTTGAAAATGTGTGTCAGGAATTAAGTCACATTTAATGTTATTTATTGGGTTTACATTCAAAAATACACTAAATTAAGCCTTATAAGGGCATAAAGGGGTCAAATAAACAATAAGAAAGGTATAAATAGTGAAATTATGCCTAGAAAAGTGTGAAATCTTGTTACAAGACTTTACAACACTTCAAAATAGGACTTGATTAGTGATGAAAAGGTGATTTTTAGGTGAATTTTATTGAGTAGAGTCTAGAAAAGTGTAGAAATTTTTTACAACACCTTCACAAGATGTCATTATTTGAATTTTAAGGACCTAAATGTGCATATTCAAGCCATATTACATCAATACATCAAAGAAAAATAGACAAAGCATCATGAAGAAAGGCCTAAAATACCATGAAAATGAAAATGGGTCGATTTTCTATGACACACTTACTTAATCAATACATATGCTTTACCTTCATCCTCACATGATGTTTTACTTGAAGATGATGATCATTTTTGTATAACCATTAATTTTTGGGTGATATTTTGAGCTAATTTTTTGTTAGAGTGAAAAAGGTAAATCACCTAATTAATTATTATTAGTGTGACCTTTTTCACACACCATGCCTAAGGTTATTTACGTCATGTACTTTTTTGTCTTGGGTCATAGGATTAAGAAAAATTTCATGATATTATATCCTTGTCTATGGTTTTATCCTTGTGCTTATTAAAAGGATTTCATTGTATATTATAATCATAATCTTTTGTATCTAATGAAATCTCAAGATTCATAGTAAATTAGTTGCTTTTATCATGTTTGATAAGGTTTATTAATTGCAAGTGATCCTTGGGGTACGATGGGAGTATAATCATCAACTCCAATATTTTTAGTTGTGTTCCTCATAGCTTGAATAGTTTTTTCCAATGGCTATTAGTGAAGGTGGGGCCACAATTGTAGATAATAGAAATAAACATACCATCAAGGAAGAATAATTGTTCAAGGAATACTTGGGCAATAATAGATGCTTTATATAGATGGGACAATAAATAAAAGTGGGCATACTTTGAGAGATAGTCAATTATCACCAAAATAATTGATTTGCCACTAGACTTACGTAAGCTTTAAATAAAATTTATGAAAAAATTATACATATTGTGGTCAAATTTGATAATGGTTGTAGAGTTCCTAGAATCCAACCAACTTATCCTTTCTAGCATTGAAACATATCACATTTTGCATTATTTTTTTGGTTATCATTCTTCATGTCAACCCAAAAATAGTGTACTTTATTTTTTCATACATATTTAAGAAGCCAAAATGACATAAAAAATGGATGCATGCAATTCCTATAATATTTGGATTGAAAAGTATCTACTTTAAATTAATAGTTTACCCTTTAATGCATGTATTATCCATCTCAAATGTATGGAAGCTTAGTTTTGGGATTAACTACTAGTTGAAAAACAAATTATTATTTCTACACATCCAACTACCATTCATGTTGGACCTTTTGCAACCAAGCTAGAGTTGGTAAGGATGAAGCACATAATGTCTCCTACTTGTCAATTCATAATAAGATGTGTGTCATGTATTCGTCTCCCCCTTTTGTAGGAAATTTTATAATCATATATTGATAGTTTTATGACCCACTTTTATTGGTATGGAGAGGAGACATGTTGTTCTAAGAAGTAATTGAACCTCTAATGATCTATTTTTATATAAAGTTCCTTCCCACAAGATATGAAATTTATTTATTGATAACATGAAGAATGACTAGCATCTCCTTCTCTAAGTTGACTTGGCAAGATTTTTCCCAAGATATACCATGCTAGAAAATGTAAATAATCACCCTTCTTACATCAATATTGTTTCAATGCCACTTTAAAAAACCTCTCTTAATATTAAATGGTTTTGAAAATTTTAACAAATCAAGTAAAAGCATAGTCTATAAGGCATGCTTGAGGAAATCAAAAGCCTTATTTGTTGCTTCCAATCATGGGAATGTATTTTCTTTAACATGATGGTCAATGGGATGACTATTTTAGTGTATTCCTTGATAAATTTCCTATAATAGCTAGTGAGACTTAAGAGTCATTGAATACCTTTGATATTTTTTGGCTTAGATCAATTCTTTGTATCTTCTATTTTTTTAGGATCATCCTTTAACTCAGTTTTTTAATATAATATGCATGATATATTCTCTCTATCTGGCCAAAAACACTTGGAATGTTTTGGACATAACTAGTTCATTGAAAGAAGTTGGAGGATTAGATCAAGGTGAATGTGGTGATATTCTCATGTCTTGCCATAAATGAGGATGTCATCAAAAAATATTAGGACAAGTTCTTAGGTAATTTCTAAAACTTATGGTTCATTTAAGTTTTATAATACAAAAGGTAAATCAATAAGGCCAAATGATCTAACTAAAAATTAATACTAGTCATTATGAGTTTAGAAGGTAGACCTAGGAATATCCTCTTTGAATAAGTATATCTAGTGATATATACACCATAACTCTAAATTGGAAAAGTGGACCCCATTAAATTCATCAATCACATTGATTGGGAACTTATTGTTGGTCATGTTTTTTTTGTTGTACACCTTATAAGACCTAGATCTAGTTGTAAATATCTAACATGTTTTAATAATATAAATATTATTATTGTGACCAATGACATAGTATAGGTTAACTACACCCAATCCATATGAATTTGAGGCATATTTAACCCACTAGGCATTAATCCCAATAAGATCATTCACTGTAAACAAAGACAAAGAAGCCATTAAAACTAACATTATAAATCATGAAAGCTTGAAAAACATCTAATCTAAGAAATTGAAACTTATCCTATTGGGGGAGTGGTGTCGCATTGATGTGAAATTGTGACTCTTTCCCAACCCCTTGGATAATGAGCCCATTTCAATCAGTTTTATTGAAAAAATTTGATGAAACCATTGATAGATGTTTATGAAAACATGATTTAAGGCTAAATGAGCATGATTCAAGCTATTTTAACATGATTTATGCTAAGATGATCGATATGGTATATGAAATTCTACTCTAAATATATACAAGCTTCAAAATATTAAACCCATAATGACAAAATATGCTAAATGTATGCACCTATGTTATCATGGAAGCCATTAATGGATGCTTTAAGCTAATGATGCAATTCAATTAATCTAAGATGATACTAAATGTGAGTGCAAATGCAAGTGGTTTTAACAGCATAATTTTGATGTTAAAAGATGGATCCATTTGTCTCCAAATAGTGTTCTATTTATAGGAAAGAAAATGAGAAATGGAGGGTTGAGATCAAAAAAGCTAATCAATGGTCAAGGATAGAGGAAATTGGAGGCATGGATCATGGATTCTCATCAATGGGGGAGAATGAAAGACGAGTTTTAATCAATGGTTCACATTCCCTCATACAAACACACTTTTGACTTGAACAAGAGGTCAAAAGTTAAGTTGCACAAGAAGTTTGGAGTTAACTTGCATATGAAGCTAAGTAAGTTTGTTGAGAAAAAAATATTCCCCTTTTTCAAATGAGTGGAGAAGAGAGAATATTCTTTGGAATATTCTCATGGGTTAAGGAAAAGGATAATTAGTTAATTAAAACAAAGTTTTAATTATGCAAAGGAGGAATATTCCCTTGCAAGTAGGATGAAATTAGATTAGTTAGATAATTGCTAATTGAATAATGTTAATTAATGCAATTAGGGGATTTAGAAGAATAAAGTGATATTCATTAAATTAAATGATTTAATGAATGGGGAAAGGTGAAATGAAATTTAATTAATAACTTAGGGTTATTTAATTAAATAAGAGGACTTAGGGATTTAAATTAAATAGTTTAATTTATTTAATTTAACAGGATGAAATGTTAGCATGAAAGGGGGTGAATTAATCTGATTAAATGAATTAGGTTAATAGATGTAAATGATGCAATTAATTAAATAGTTAGGATAATCTAATCAATTAAGCAAAAAGATGATGGATTTGAAGAGGAAATGATGTTAGTATACCAATGTGATCCATTGAGACATTTTTAATTGTCTACATTTTTCCCTTCTTTGAAGCAATGTACTCGTTGTTCAAAGATTGATGTTGATTTTGATGTTGATGACAATGCAAAAATGGATATCAATGATCTCTTTGAGATGTTGATAGCCAAGCTAAAGTTGTTTGATCTTATTGATTGATTGATTTATAATGTTTTTAAGGATTCACAACAATGCAAGGATTGTGTTGAATAACACAAGGGTTAGTAGGGAAAGTTATATCCCAATGATGATTGATTTGATAATTTGATCAATTTTCCAGTAAGGCTAGGAAAAAATTCTATTAGATGATTTGATATGGATATGATCGAAAGATGGTTGGTTGCCCTCTCGAGAGATCAATCAGGGAATAAAGTTTTCCAATTGGGCTCACGATAGGTGAAAATCATACTTATGCTTGAGATTTCAGGTTGCTTTTGAATCAATGAGTTGCAACTTTTTAGATTTTTGAGCTAAAGATGATATAGATGCCCCACCGTGCCCCAGCAGAAGAGGGATTGCTAGTAAAGATGATGAAAAATAGTTCCTATAAATCTTAGATGTTGACGTAGACAGATTTCATGATGTATAGATAGTCATCGACTATGGGTAGCCTCATGTATATTTCGATGTAGATCACATAGATTTGATGCTTGAGAATTGTTAGTAAAGATAGAAGAATAAGAAGAATAAGATGAAATAAGTAGAAGAATGAAAACAAATGAATTTTGACCATTTATTTTGAAGATTGATTCAAAAATTCCAACAAGTCCATGATCCATCGAGACTTTATTAGAGATGGTGATGAGAAATGCATGATGATGATGATGAATTTCTCATATCTTGGGATTGGGATTTCTTTCATTCCTTATTTTTGATATAACACATAGACATGATGCATCACAATATTGATAACTAGAATGGCGTTGTATCTAGTGTAATGAACTTTGACTCTACAAATAGATGGGATAGTTCTTGTTCACACCTTGACATATGGAAACCTTGTTGGAATGTAGTTTATAAGCTTAGAATATATCAGAACAAAGCATACACAATAGTCAACAATCTACTCCAAACAACTTCCCTACACACAACTAAGCAAGTATGCGCCAAGATTATTTTACAAGAATACCCACAAGCACAACAAATGAAAGATAGTGATTAATGCCCCATTCCTTCTCTCTAATTTTTTTTGATAGACATCATCAAGAGGTCCTTGGGATGGGTCATCAAGATAAATAAAAATATATCTAAAAGACAAACAACTAGTGCTATCTATATCTCTTGCTAGTTTAAGTTTAACTAAGGTGATTTTTGATACTAATGTCCATTGTAGGAAGGATACATCCTAGGACATGTTAATCAAAGGGTTTGATCTAGGATAAAGGTTTATGATAAGTCGTTGATAAAAACTCCACTGACTCATTTATAGATGATCTAGACTTTAGATTTTGACACTTAGGTTTTCACTTTATGACTTGCAACACTTGTTTTCTACTTGTTTTTGCCAAAGGTTAAAGGTGACGATTGATTTATTATGGGTGAATGTTTATTGTGAGTGAAAGTGAAATGGAATGGATGGTTTTTTATTTTTTGGGATATTTCAATGTTTTTGGGTATATTTTGAAAAAAAATTGAGGCTATTTTTGGTCTTTTGAAAGTTTATCTTTTCATTTTTTTTAGGTTGTTTAGGGTTTTCTAAGGTTTTCCAATGTTTTTGGTTTTTTTATGTTTTCAAATGTTTTGGAAATTTGAAGATATTTGAATGTTCAAGGATTTTCCGATTTATTTGAATGTTTAGGGATTTTTTGAGATATTTGAATGTTTTTGGTATTTTGAAATGTTTTGACCTTTTTAGGGTTTTTTTGTGTTTTGGATGTTTTGGATTTTTCCTTTACAATTTTTTGAGTGTTTTTGGATTTTAGCTGTACAAGATTTGGATATTTTTGGATTTTTTATTTTGTAAGTGTTTTTTGATTTTTTCGCATGGTCTTGACGAGTTAGATATGGATATGTGCTGATTTTAGTGATCTGTTTTGGGATTTTTCTGAAAACCAAGCTAGGATTGATTAATCTGATGGATTGGTGATGATAACATTGTTGAGGATACACAACAATGCAAGGATAGTGTTAAGAAACATGAGGATTGGGAAGGATATCTCAAGATGATGATGGATTGATTGGATAAGATTGATCAAGATTTTGAAGCTTGGTTTGGAACAAAGTTTGTTCGAATGAGTTGATCTAACGTTGAAGTGAAAGGTAGATTCAACTAATATGGATCATTTGGATTGATGTTTTTTAAAATATAAAGCTTGATAAGGAACATCTTCTCATCAAAATTTGTCATGGGCTAGTGATTTGGATTTTTGCTTACAAATGATTTAACCAATTTGATTTCATGTTAGAAAATTTTTAGATCACATAATGAGTTATAGGATATAGCTCAAGATTTATTCTCGAAGCAAGATGTAAGTATCTACTCCCAATACCTAGCAATGTAGGGAATGATATGGGTGGATGTGGATAAATGAATGGATGGATGGATATGATTATCTTGTGATAGGATAACATGTTTGGATAGAGTATGCCTCTTTGGACAATGCCTCATGGCTCAAATAATGTTGGTTAGGATAGGACCAATGATAGTGACCCATGTCAAGATGTTTACCATAAGAAAGTGTAAAGTACATACCAAACCTTTTCCAAGGTCAAAATAAGTTAGATCGGATGAAAATGGATTGGATAATAAAGGGTTCTTGGATTTATTATGGATGAGATGAATGGAATGTGGGATTTATTATGGATGGGATGAGATGCTTCCTCTAGAAATGGTGCACATAGATTCTCGATTCTACTCATGATGCATGTTTTCTAGGTTTTCATCATGGTACTCATCCAAAGTGCCACCGAATTGGTTTTCACTAGAGGACAATTTTTTTCTTGACTATTTTCTTCATTTTTATTTTTTATTTTATTTTTTGCTCATGTTGAACCACCTGGTGGTGTTGATGTAGATGTTGCTAGTGCTGATATAGATTTTTTTGTCATGATGTGCCAATGATATCCTACTTGGAGGAGTTTTTTTCTATGATACGAGCACTTGAATGTAACCCTTGTATCTTTTCATCTTCTTTATTAATACTAGAGTTAACCTTACTTAGATGTGCACATCATGATAGAGTTCCCTTAGATTCCTTATGATAAAGAGTTGTTGCCAACACAAGGTCAATATGAGAGTTGGTAATCATGGATGTTGAAGTGGATGGTGGAATGCATTGAGGGATACGAGATGTAGATGGATTGGTCATCAGTTTGGAATCTTTGATTCTCCAAACTTGGGATGATGAGCAATGATGGGTAGATATGGAGAGTCGATTGGGACCAACTTCCTCATATACTTTGTAGGTCACTCTTGAAGCTTTCTTTTGTATTGACAAACACTTTTGATGGATGAACTTCCCTTTTTGACTTTTCCCCATAGTTTCTTTGGGATGATTTTCTTTATTTTTCTTTGGTATCCATTCAATTTTTTCTTGTCCATTTTTATTTTTCAATTCTTTTTCTTCAATAATTTACTCTTTTATTTGATATAGACCTCTTTCTTGTGGTTGGTCCCAATTAGTGGGTGAAAGATATATGGAGGATGATTCATGATATGAATGGTTGGAGTGTTGGTAGCCATTTCATCATAAAGACTCTTCATGCTCCCTATGATGGTGTTTGCACTAGATAAAATTGCCCCAGTATTATGTGATTATTTCTGACATGATTTGATTCTACTATTGACAAACCATTTCCTTGTTGTTTAAGATGCTTTTGCATTTTTTATTCTTGATAATACTTGACATCCTCATACTCACTTTCTTCAATTGGTATGGAGGGTGTGTTTGATTTTGATGTTTCTTCAAAAGGTGTTGATGCTTTATAATCCATATAGGAGTCTTCCCCACGATCCATTTATGCATTCTCTTCAAAGAATGTTTCTAATTTACCATCCATGTAGAGGTCTTATTCGTGATCAATTTTTGATATGTCTATGGATTTTGCTATGCCTTGATCATGTGTAAAGATATTAAGAGTAGGAGACTCTTGTTCCTTGGTAATGATATCAAGAATAGGAGACTCTTGTTTTGGATGAAGATCATCTATATGTCCATTAGGAGTAAGCATCTCATGGGTAGATGGAGGATTATGTGATATATGGATATGATCATTATTTTTGACATCTTGTATGGATTGGAAAATACCCATTAGATCATGGTAGTATCTTGGAGATACAGATTCTTGATCTTGATTAATTTTGGAATTGATTTTGACATGCTTTAGATCAAGCTCTTAATATGGGTCAATTTGAAAGGATGGATTTCTTATAAATGGTTCTTGGATGTCTTAATTAGGCATGGGTAATGGCTCAATATTTTCTTGATCTTCAAGTGAACTCGAATCAAGTGTTGAATTGAGGATGTTGGAGTGAAAAATGATATTGAGAGGGGGGTTGAATCAGTGTCTTTAACCAATTTTAAAATTATCAAAAAATGAAATAAAATTAAAATATGCTCTCAATATTTCAATGATTAAACCATTCATGAATTGAATGCAACCATTAAGAACTGAAATGAGAAGTATCACAAAAAAGTAATGAAAATTAAAACATTGTCACAATGAAGTAAAGATACCACAAATGAGACCAAGAGACAAAAAATTTGTTGAGTGGAAAACCCTCCTGGGGTAGAAAAACCACTCCTCAACTATTGCCATTCTGGCTTATATTTTCAAATCACTACATACAAGTCCTTACAGGCTAATTTCTGAGCACCCACTCAAGGAGCACCAACCCCTCATTTAGAAACACTCATTTCAAGGAGCACCAACTCCTCTTTAGTTTTAGTACAATCATATATCAGAGGATTTATTTGTTTACATTTCAACTCACAAGAGCCTCTCAATAAAATACCCCTAATATCCTTACGGTTATCAATCAAAACTTTAAAATACTAGACATACTAATCAAGAAATCTATCTCTTTGCATTATGTTTGCATATTTACAATTTTAGAACATTTCACATGTTTTTTTCAAGAAGAATCAACAACCCTCCAAAACCAGTGATCAATCACTGTGTATATATATATATATTACAAAGTGCACTCTCTCCTTTTTGAACCTTCAAAGAGGTTTTTTAGATAAAACAAAATGTAATAATGATTTTGTTCTTAGAACCCTCGAATCAACAAAATCTGCATCAATAAAATCATGTGTTCTAGGAATACCAGAATACGATAACGTATGCACTAATAATATCACTTTCCTTTTTCAAATTTTTTTTGGTGGAACAATAATACCCTTAATGATTTTTTTTTCAAAAAGCCCATAATCATTAGTGGCAAATGGAAACAAAAATTCACCAGAGCATCTTTTGTTTGTAACTGAAGAGTAGTTAGCCATTTTTCAAACAAAACATAAGAAATACATTTTTCCAAAATGCAAGATTACCCATATGCAAAATCTAAGAAAAAATAAACATAATGACAAAAAGCTTCACTACAATGGCAAATAGGAAGGATACTTATTAGAGCATCTTTTCTTTTCTCTTCACATATTTTTCAAATTGACAAATGCAAAATAATATCACTGCAAGGGCCTGACAAAGATTTGTAACCAAACCCATATCATGATAAACTCAATATCCAAAATAAACGATTCTTTCAGAATGCCCATTATAGGGGAAAAGTATAACTGAAATCATATTATGCCATTCTGATAGAGATAAACAAGAATCCACTTATGCATTTTCATAATCAAACAAAAACCAATAACTGCCTTTCCCTTTTTGAATTTAAAAACTTTCTTCAAGAAAAGAATAATAATACCTATTCATGCTGCAAGAAAATCATATAAAAACTAGAGAGATTTGATGCCTATCATCATAGTTTTCCAAATTTGTAACTCCTTTTACCTTTGTCGAGCTTGCATTAGCTCTTACATCTCATACCAGACTTACATCAAACACACAACACCACTAGATTTAACCATTAGTAGAAATATAGATTACCATGGCGGTTACTGAAGCAAGGGTTTCAACCCTTAGCAAAATGAATGATAAAAAAAAAATTCCCTAACATCCATTCAAATGAAGACATTCAATTACTATACCAAAACACAATGAAGTTTTAAGTCTAGAATGACTTAAGTCATGATTTAATTAAACATCATAATGAATTTAAGATCGTTGTCATAAATATTTTATCAAGAATGTTGTCGATACATATTACCACCAATGAAATCTTAAGCAAACCCAATAGGATTTGATACCCTTTTAGATGCAGACATAGAGTTATGTAAAATGATGAAATATAGTGGCTAATCCAAAAATCAATATGACTTTATTCAAAGTCATTTACCAATGCAATAAGACCTGATAGGGGTGTTATCATTTCTATCAAATGCTTAATGAAACTTGATAGGGTTTACTTAATTTTAAATTTCGACTCCTTTATTCCTTTATAAGAGATGACCTTTGATTAAGGCTTTTATTAATAAAGGTCATAGTGGTAATACCATAATGCCCGAAGCCTTAGACAGATTTCATATGCCAAATGTATCAATAATACCATCAAACAAATAACGTTGCCTGAACTAATATTAATTCAATGCTTCCAAATAATGTGAGTTCATAGAATATAACAAGAAGGCATTAGAGTCTTTAAAAAGACATGAAAATTCTTATCAAACTGGGATACTACTAGAGCATACAAAATAGTGTCAAGATGTCTAGGTAGCCAAGTTGATCCACAATGATGTTAATTTCATAGGATTACAAGTATGAGCTGTTAAATGTATAAACACAAGTATACCTAAAAATGATTCTGCCAAAATGTATGACACAAAGACATGTAAATATGTTGAATATACATGTGGTATGCTGTAATAAAGGACCATCCTGAAATAATGAAACCATCTATCAAACTAAAAAGAATTATCAGTCCAATATAGTCATAACCATCTGCAAATGAATATCATGATCATCCTGAATGGGAACAAGCATGAAGATCCTTTAAATGAACCAAACTGAATACCAATCCAACCCTATAAACTCTAAAGCATAATAGGCAACAATAATTCAATGCAAGTATATGAGGACATGTCAACCAATACCATCAACCTGAACCTGCACCTATAAATACCATAGTGCCATTTGTAAATTTTTCATCAAAGAAAAAAAATAGAGGGATGAGAACAACAAACTCCCCCTTTTTCCTTGATGGAAAAACATAAATATCTCTCCCCCTTTTCACATCAAAGAAAAAGGGCAGAAAAATATGTGCAATACCTCAAGTAGATATATATACCCATATATGTAACATATGAACATGTTGATATCATAGAAAGAATAACAATATGTCATTTCCAAGAATCTTGGTCCATATCATCAACACCAAAGAAAAGGAAAACATAACATTATAATGCAACGAACCCAATTTTCAAATGATACTTGAAGATTGAAGACATGTTACCTTGGCCTTTTTCTTTGTCATCAAGCATTAAAGACTAGATACTTGAACATACCACCTTCTGTGTCATGTTAAACTCCATCCTCCATTTTCTCCTCACAAGGATAAAATGCTTTGATTAGCACTGATGCATTGAGTCAGAATTTCAAAGTAGCAAGCCTTGGTAATGGTTAGCAACCATCACAAACTGACATTTTGCAAGGAATAGAAACACAAGTGTCCAATTGAAAAAACCACCAAGAAAATTTGAGAGGCTTTGTAAAAGATGAGACAAAACATTATTTCCAAAACCCAAGCTTCCAAAATAAGCTTATTTAAACAATGTGCACTGTCATGTCACGAACTTCTCAATCGAGTCAACTACTATTGTTAGTGCCTATTTTGGTTGTCTCTCATTTTCTAGTTGTTTTCCTTTGATTTCCCTGACAAATCTTTAGCTTGGGATTTTTCTATCATTTTGGCACATGGGGTAAATGGGCTCCCACTAGGGTTGAGCTCAGCGTGCTAGGGGTTCATGTCTCGGTTGGCCAAATTTTCCTTTTCTTCCTTTCCTTGTGTTTTTCCTTGTCTGGTGGAGGCGGGATCGGGGTGAAATCAAAATTTGGATTTTGGCCTTTGGTTTCTCTTTCGAGTTCCATTCCAGCCCTGACTCCGTGTCTTCGGTTGTCTTTGTCTTTTGTTTCCTCTGGCGGAGGCGGGATCAGAATGGATACTGATTTCGGAACCTTGCTCGTGTCTCACTTTCTATTTTTGTTCCGACCTCGGCTCTGCTTGCACCGGTTTTCCTTTTTGTCTCTGCCCCTGTGGCTTTTTGTTTTTGTTTTGGTTCCGACTCCGTATCCACTATCTTTTGCGGAGGCAGGAGCGGGATCGTTTTGGGTATACGGCTTCCTTTTCTTCTGGTTGGTTGTTCTTTTGTTGGTGACCTGTCCGCCCCGTTCATTTTAACTTAAGTGGTTCCCTCGAGCCCCTTTGTCTCGTTGTTAACCAGCCCCTTGCTACCGTTTTCACCGGCCCCGCGTTGTTTTCGCTGAGACCTTTGGCGCTCGGGATTACCTCTTGGCAACCTCGGCTTGTCTCCCCGAAATCTTTGTCGGCCTATGTTAGTTGTGTCGGGGAGATGTTTCCTTGACTTTTTTGTGTCTCACCGATGGGCTTTTCCCATCGGTGTGTTGGTGTCTGCTCGAGGTGAGGTCTTCCCAACTCACCTTGGTCTCCCCAAAATCCTTTTGCTACCCCTAGTGTAATGCCATCGATGTGAAGTCACAGTGAGATTGCAATGTTATACCGACCGATGGTGAATGGATTTGTTTCAACAAAAGTCAAGGTTCTCGGGATAAGGTCTTAGCGAAGATATATTGTTTCCCCGACTAGTACTTGTGGATGTCTATTGGCGAGACATTCACATGGTTTCAGTGACTAAGGATGATCGTATCAGCAAAGGTTGTGACTATTGGGGTGGTGTCTCGCCGAGTTCTATATGTCTCCCTGACTTGTGCACATGGAACGGTTCGTCGGCGTGAGTTATGATCTGTGGAAGGAGGTCTTGGCGAATACGATTTGTTACACCGACCGAAAACATAAATGTAATCTCTTTGGTAAGAGCTAGGGTTTTTGGCGAGAGGTCTTGGCGAGTGACCTTCGGTCTCACCGATGGAACATAAGGGTCTTCATCGGCATAAGCTTTGAATTGTCTCAGCGACTCCGAGTGAATGAAGGGCTCTCAGTATGACACAATATATTCTACAAGAGGTTTCCTCGATGACAGTATGCTATAGCGACATTCATAAGGGAGAAAGTTGCATTGGCGAAAGAAACATAAAGTCACAACAACATCGCATAGGGGGTTTCCTTCAAAGGCTCTTCGGTGAGAGTTATTTTCTTCGGGGAGATGTCTCCCTGACCATTTCCTGTCTCGCCGATTGTGTTGGACCCTTGATATAACATGTTCTCTTCGAACAAACGTCTCCCCGAGTTCCTTCTATCTAGCCGATATGTTCGGTGACTTCGGTGTAACTATTTTTGTCGCCTAGAGGTCTTCCCGACACTGCTTTGTCTTGCTGACAGTGGTGGCTTGTTTCAATGGTCCAGTGATATTTAAATGACAGTCGTCCGATCTTAGTGATTGATGGCAGAGATTGAAACATGCGTGTGGCTAGGGTTTGGAGGGTGTTTGCGCGTGAAGACCAAAAGCCTGGAGCATTCATGGAAATAGATGGAAAGTTGCTGGATCTACCAAATTTGCATTCATGGCGACTCTGAGAATGGGATGGCATGTTCAGAGGTATGGGCACACGGATTCTTGGGCTGATTTGATGTTGACTAATAGACTTGTTCTGGTCACCAGGGTCGCCCATGTCTATCCTGCCCGATTTGACCTGATCGGATTTGCATCAAGCTTTCTCATAGATTCACTTGACGTGAACATTCAATGTAGTCCTGATGTTGGTGGTGGACTGGTGATGTGGCCTGCGTGTTGTTTAGGGTTTTTCCTAGTCACCTGATGACATGTAAAGTCACCCTGGTCGGTTGCTTGTTGCTCTCCCTGTTCCTATAAAGGGAGATTTCATGGCTAGTGTGAAGGGTTTGGCTCCTTGGGTTGACTCCCCAGGGTTCGGTCCCTTGGGTTTGGTTCCCTTGATTCAGTTCCATTTTTTGAAGTTTCGGGATTAGCCTGGGATAGATTAGGGTTTGGTCTTAGGTCATTTTTGAGTCTGTAAACTGTAATGTTGAATTCCTCTATAAATGCAATCAGTTAAGTAGGAATACATGAAGATGCTTATCTTTCATGCATATCATCAGTTTGTCTCCACATTTGTAGGCTTTTAATCATTTGAATAAATGCATAAGGTGTTTTTTTTCATCTTCTCATACTTCATGGGACTGTGTTATTTGTTGATAGGTCTACTTCAAGGAAGTAGTTAAATCCTTTGAATAGATAGCAGTGATTACTTGTTTGCAGGTTGGATTTGGTAAGAAGAGTCTGGTTGATACAAGAGTCGGATTTTTAGTGTAAGACACTGATAGCTGATGTAAGGCATTAGAAAAACAAAATCCACTGATTGAGTCCTGTTTGCAGATGAATTCCATCTTTTGTGTATGACTCCATGACCCTAGATTAGGCACTGATCTGTCTTGTGGCCTGGTTCCTCTCAGAAACCTTTTAATTTACAAATTATTGAATATCTTTTGTTTAGCTTGTGTCCTGCCTCCTGGTTGCTTCAAGGTTGAGCTATTGAGAATTTAGCCCCATTTGAGGTCCTCAACGCTTGGCATCAAGAGTTATCTACTATAAAAAGCAATGTCTGGTCTTCTTTGAGGCATTGTGTGGGTATACTCGCTTGGTTCTGCAGAGCCTAAAGTGCAGAAGATCTCAGTCTCTGACTGATTCTTGTCAGTTGGTCCAGGTCCTCTGAGCTGCCCTTGATTGGAGTTGGCTACTCCATAGGTAGAATAGGAGACCAACCTGGTTTACAAGAAAAACAACCAACAGATTGGTGACTCGGCTGGGGAATTACTCAGAAATCTAGTTATAAAGTGCCATATCAAAAGATTCATATTCATTTGCCATGTTGGTGCTATTCAAAGTTTGAAGAATCTCAGTTTTGAAGAAATTTTTGTTGCAGTGAACCTAAAAGCTACAAGATCTATGGTGCTCTGTCGGATGGAACTCAGAGAAATATTTACATGTAGGTGAGCTTCATATCTTTTGAAGCTCAATCCTCTGCAAAGAGGTGGCAACTCTATCAAGGTGAACCTATTGAAGATTTGAAGAATAGTTCCATGGCTGCAACGTTTCCAGGTATTCTTCTTGCTTTTTGAACATTGAAAAAAACTTTATTCCCCTTTATTTGGTGAGATCAAGCACTAGCATCAAGGGAGGTTTCAATATTGCAACTAGATAGTTGTAGAGGGATAGGTTTCATTTGCAAGATGCAATGTTGTCCCGATGCTCCCTCTACAAGCTATGATACCGTGCTTAAGGCACACCATGAGGATGAGTCAGAGTCCTTTGATGACTCTCATTGCTAGCATGATGAAGAATAGAGCCAAGTGAAAAGAGGAAGTGGGAGTAGTAGTTTAAACCATCATTGCACTAATGATGTGCCTCCTCCTACTGAAAATGATATAGAGCAGTTGCAAGATGTGTTGAATGGTGAGTGTATCCCTTTGTATACACTTGATGAAGTTTTCACAGAATGTGACAATATGCAGAGCACTGGAGCTAGTTGTTTTCAGCTTTAGGGTAATGTAAATGATGAATATGATAGTGTTTTGTCACATAACAGTCAACATTTTGAAAGTATGTCTGACTTTCAAATGCATAAGGATCATGTACATGTTTATAATGATGAATATGACAGCTTGTTGAGAGGTACTAACATGTTTTATCAGGTAGCTAATTGTGATCAAACTGTGTTTTTATGCAGTCCTGATCAATATTCACATGTATTGCCACATGATATAGAATCAAAGAATCAAGAAGGTGGCAACAATGAGACCTATTTGATCTGGTTGCCAGTTAACGACAAAATTAAACATAGGGAAAGTTTTCACTTGCACAAGGGCAATCAGATACTTGTGTTTGCAGAGGTGCATTTATTCATACTGTTGCAGATTGGCAGGGGCAAGCACAAGATAGGGGATGTCAGCTCATTTAGCAGAATTGTATTTGAAAGGGGTAAGAGTTGGCTCTCATTTTTTATTTGGTGGCCTAGTGTCATCAAATGAAATAAAGAATCAACAATGTGACTCTTGAATTTCCTGTTCATGGAAAATTCTTGATGTGGTGCTTCATTTGAAGCATTTCTTTTTCCATGAACATTAGGTTAGGTTTTTTCTTTTTTGGTCAGTTTTGTTTTGATGTGTCTACTAACCCTGTCCGATTAGCTCCTGGTCTGTTTTTGGCCTTTTGTCTTTCTGGTCTGCTCTCCCAGTGATTTTAATTCTTGCTATGCCCACCAGGGGCATACATCCCCAACTAGAGCCACTGTTAGTGCCTATTTTGGTTGTCTCTCATTTTCCAGTTGTTTGTCTTTGATTTCCCTGAAAAATATTTAGCTTGGGATTTTTCTATCATTTTGGTACATGGGGTAAATGGGCTCCCACCATAGTTGAGCTCAGTGTGCTAGGGGCTCATGTCTCAGTTGGCCAAATTTTCCTTTTCTTCCTTGTCTTGTGTTTTTCCTTGTCTGGCGGAGGCGGGATCGGAGTGAAATCAGAATCTGGATTTTGGCCTTTGGTTTCTCTTTCGGGTTCCATTCCAGCCCCGACTCCGCGTCTTCGGTTGTCTTTGTCTTTTGTTTCCTCTGGCAGAGGTAGGATCAGAATGGATACCGATTTCAGAACCTTGCTCGTGTCTCACTTTCTGGTTTCGTTCCGGCCTTGGCTCCGCTTGCGCCGGTTTTCCTTTTTGTCTCCGCCCCCGAGGCTTTTTGGTTTTGTTTTGGTTCCGGCTCCGTATCCGCTATCTTTTACGGAGGTAGAAGTGGGATCGTTTTGGGTCTGCGGCTTCCTTTTCTTTTGGCCGCTTGTTCTTTTTTTGGTGACCTGTCCACCCGATTCATTTTAACTTAAGTGGTTCCCCCGAGCCCCTTTGTCTCGTCGTTAACTGGCCCCGCATTGTTTTCGTTCAGACCTTTGGTGCTTGAGATTACCTCTTGGCGACCCCGGCTTGTCTCCCCGAAATCTTTGTCCGCCTATGTTGGTTGTGTCAAGGAGATGTTTCCTTGACTTTTTTGTGTCTCACCGATGGGCTTTTCCCATCGGTGTGTTGGTGTCCACTCGAGGTGAGGTCTTCCCAACTCCCCTTGGTCTCCCTGAAATCCTTTTGCCGCCCATAGTGTAATGCCATCAGTGTGAAGTCACAGCGAGATTATAATGTTATACCGACCAATAGTGAATGGATGTGTTTCAGCAAAAGTCAGGGTTCTCGGGATAAGGTCTTAGCGAAGATATATTGTTTCCCTAACTAGTTCTTGTGGATGTCTATCGGTGAGACATTCATGTAGTTTCGGCGACTAAGGATGATCATATTGGCAAAGGTTGTGACTATCGGGGTGGTGTCTCATCGAGTTCTATATGTCTCCCTGACTTGTGCACATGGAACGGTTTGTCGATGTGAGTTATGATCTGCGGCAGGAGGTCTTGGCGAACACAATTTGTTACACCGACCGAAAACATAAAGGTAATCTCTTTGGTAAGAGCTAGGGTTTTCGGCGAGAGGTCTCGACGAGTGACCTTCAGTCTCGCCGATGGAACATAAGGGTCTTCGTTGGCATAAGCTTTGAATTGTCTCAGCGACTCCAAGTGAATGAAGGGCTCTCGATATGACACAATATATTCTACAAGAGGTTTCCCCAATGATAGTATGCTATAGCGACATTCATAAGGGAGAAGGTTGCATCGGCGAAAGAAACATAAAGTCACAGGGACATCGCATAGGGGGTTTCTTTCAAAGGCTCTTTGGTGAGAGTTATTTTCTTTGGGGAGATGTCTCCCCAACCATTTCCTGTCTCGCCGATTGTGTTGGACCCTCGATATAACATGTTCTCTTTGGACAAACGTCTCCCCGAGTTCCTTCTGTCTAGCCGATATGCCCGGTGACTTTGGTGTAACTATTTTTGTTGCCTGGAGCTCTTCCCAACACCGCTTTGTCTTGCTGACAGTGGTGGCCTGTTTCAACGGTTCAATGATATTTAAACAACAGCTGTCTGATCTCAGTGATTGATGGCAGAGATTCAAACATGCGTGCGGCTAGGGTTTGGAGGGTGTTTGCGCGCGAAGACCAGAAGCCTGGAGCATTCATGGTGATTGATGGAAGGTCACTGGATCTGTCGAATTTGCATTCATGGCGACTCTGAGAACGGGATGGTGTGTTCAGAGGTATGGGCGCATAGATTCTTGGGCTGATTTGATGTTGGTGGATAGACTTGTTCTGGTCGCCAAGGTTGCCCATGTCTGTCCTGCCAGATTTGACCTGATCAGATCTACATCGAGCTTTCTCATAGATTCACTTGATGTGAACATTCAATGTAGTCCTGATGTTGGTGGTGGACTGGTGATGTGGCCTGCGTGCTTTTTAGGGTTTGTCCTAATCACCTGATGACATGTAAAGTCACCCTGGCCAGTTGCTTGTTGCTCTCCCTGTTCCTATAAAGGGAGATTTCATGGCCAGTGTGAAGGGTTCGGCTCCTTGGGTTCACTCCCCAGGGTTCGGTCCCTTGGGTTTGGTTCCCTTGGTTCAATTCCATTTTTCTGAGTTCCAGGATTAGCCTGGGATAGATTAGGGTTTGGTCTTATGTCATTTTTTATTCTGTAAAATGTAATGTTGAATTCCTCTGTAAATGCAATCAGTTAAGTAGGAATACATGAATATGTTTATCTTTCATGCATATCATTAGTTTGTCTCCACATTTGTAGGATTTTAATCATTTGAATAAATGCATAAGGTGTTTTTGTTCATCTTCTCATACTTCATGGGACTGTGTTATTTTTTGATAGGTCTGCTTCGAGGAAGCAGTTAAATCCTTTGAATATAGAGCAGTGATTACTTGTTTGTAGGTTGGATTTGGTAAGAAGAGTCTGGTTGATACAAGAGTTGGATTGTCAGTGTAAGGCACTAATAGCTGATGTAAGGCATTATCAAAACAAAATCCACTTATTGAGTCATGTTTGCAGATGAATTCCATCTTTTGTGTATGACTCCATGACCCTGGTTTAGGCACTGATCTATCTTGCAGCCTGGTTCCTCTCAAAAACCTTTTAATTTACAAATTATTGAATATCTTTTGTTTAGCTTGTGTCCTACCTCCTGGTTGCTTCAAGGTTGAGCTACTAAGAATCTAGCCCCATTTGAGGTCCTCAACACTTGGCATCAGGAGTTATCTACTATAAAAAGCAATGTCTAGTCTTCTTTGAGGCATTGTGTGGGTATACTCGCCCTAGTTCTGTAGAGCCTAAAGTGCAGAAGATCTCAGTCTCTGACTGAATCTTGTTAGTTGGTCCAGGTCCTCCGATCTGCCCTTGATTGGAGTTGGCTACTCCATAGGTAGAATAGGAGACCAACCTGGTTTACAAAAAAATAACCAACAACTAGTTCAAGCAAGATAAGTAACCACAGTGAAAAGAAATGGAAATACAAAATAGCAACAAAGTAGTTCACTGCCCAAAATATATCATAGTTCAAAAAGAAACAAGAGCCAATAGCATATGATTTTTCTTGTGTACTATCTCAATCATGAGAAAAACTTCATCTTCTTTGATACCAAAGAATATTAGGGAGATACCGAATTGTTTCACCACTTACTTGTAAAAACATTCCTTAATGCAGAGATTCATTCACTACCTTCCAAACCAGATGATTTCCTTTGTCAACAATATCAAAAGGTTAAGGCATTTAGACCACAAAGCTTCAACAACAATCAATGATTGTCAATATCAGAGCCAAAAACACTAACAAGTAGTCATGTCACACTGTCATATAAATCCTCAATCAAATATTACTGTATTATCAAAATGGAAACCAAGGTCAAACCAAATGTCCTTATCACTGCCAAACTGAATCATTAAACAATTGTTACATTTTGATCCATGGCATTTATGTTGTTATTGTTATAATCAAAAGTATTGTCTTTGTCCAAGCTCAGTATAACACAGACCATACAGATTCATCACCAAACACACTGTCCACCATTGAAGAGTATGCTATCATCAAAGCATCAAAAACCATTTATAGCATTGTCAGTTTTAGAGAATAATTACTGTCATTGAATGGACTATCTGTCCACCAATTTTGTGCAAACATTATTCATGTTGTCTTTTACTTCTTGGTTCATAGCAATACTTGTTATGAAAAAACATTATGTGAGACAAAATAAGCCATTACTCATCCTTCAAATCACTGTCTAGTTCATTGTCCAAGCTAATTCATTATCTCACTTGTTCCACTATTATATGACTTGTGTATTGATTGAATATTATGCAAGATAATATGACTTTTTCATTACATCTCAAACAAACAAGTGAAGTTGGATGAATGAGTTGTGTTGTGCACTATTGCAACTTAAAAAAAATAAAAATTCAAATCAAAGTATCACACAACTCCTTCAATCAGTTGATATTTCACTGTCACTATGGTTACCTATATACCACTTTCCATGCACAAAACTATTTTCAAGTACACTGATAAACAAGCAACAAATGTCATTGTCCTAACATGTAGTTCTTTTCAAGCATTGAACTCTTAGGAAATATTTAGTTCACTGACTAGACACTTGATTCAACTGTAGAAGATTTGTCACCATTATGACTATAGTCATCAAACTACTTGTTGTAGATTACAAAATTTTGTACAACTGTCAAAATCATATCTACACCTTAAGAATTGAGCATCAAACTCACCAAAGAACATTCAAGTACTTCAAACTTGAATTCCAAAAATATATGCAGACCTTCATAATTAACATAATGAAATATTGGCATTTACAAACCTTTTCTTTACTTCTTATACCACCAATAGCAAATGCATGTTGTCATACCTCATTCTAGACTTCATAGGGGTAAAATATGTTACCATAATAGACTCCCCCTAAGTCTTTGCTTCTTCTAAGGACTTGGATGGAAACACTTGTGCAAGGAGCGCACAAGGAGTTTTCATAGATTCATCTTTATTGCTCTTCTTGTCATCTTTATTGCTCTTTCTTCTCCACACCAATGTAAACTTTTTCATTTGTTTATTTGAAGTGTTAAATCTGCATTGTTGTACTTTATTCCCAATGTTATTACATCTGAAACAAATGACTTTGTGACTGATCTGAGGAACATAAGACTTCCTAAAGACATTTCCAACTTTGTTCCCATCATAATTTTCACTTGTATTCATTCTACAATATTTTCTAAAATGACCAAAGTTGTTACAATTGTAACACACCACATTTTCATTTCTAGAGACATTAGAATGATTCTTATTTGACCATCTCATGCAATCAATTGCCATATGACCAAAGTCATTACAAACATAACAATATCCTTGAAAAGAATGACTATACCTAAATGAATGATCATGCCAAGGATGTGAAGATCTGAAGACATTTCTCCTTTCTCTGTTAATACCTTTAGATTGTCTTCTAGCATCAATGTTATCCTTCGATGCAGTAATATGGTAACCAAGACCAACCTTCATTCTTGGTGTTTTCCTGGCTATAAACTTCTTTCCATCTGTAGTAGAAAACACTATCTCATGTTTAGATTCTTCTACAGAGCTTTGTCCAACCTCATATCCCATTCCTGTAGGATCTTTAGAATGCTTTTGTCTACCCAAAATCTCATTCAATATATTAGTACTATGATCAAATTTTTGAATTTTAATAGATTGAACCTTGACACTTTCAAGATCTTTTCTTAAAGAAACTACTTCTCCTTCAAGTTTTAGACAATCAATATTTTCAACCTCCAAATCAGACCTTACAACATCTGCTATTCTCTTACATTCTTCAATTTCAATTTTTTGACTTATAATCATATTATCTCTAAGACTAAGTTCTTTTAACAAGGAATCATTATCTGAACATTTCTTTAATGAAGTAATCTCACATTCTAGTTTATTGCACACTTCATCCTTTTCTTTTAACTTGACTTCCAATTCCTCTTCAATCCTTTTTCTATCAACCATTTGTCCTTTCATAAATTCAATAATATTTTTAGATTTATCATAGTTCTAGTTTAATACCTAGTTAGTATCAGTACTCTTTTGAAGTTGTACTTTAAGTTCTTGATTTTCTTGTTTAAGCCTTTTAAGTTCATCTAAGGCAGCAAACAGTTCTCCTTCTAGATCAACCTCATACTCATCATCTTCATATTATTTTTCACCAAATTCTTGTTCAAAGTCACTTACTAAATGATCTTCTTCACCAACTACAGGATCATTTTTAGTGTCAACTGGCAGGGATTTAACGAAGGTTGGTTTATCAAATTTTTGCTTGACACTAGGGGATTTCTTTTGACCTTTGTTTCTCTTGAACTTACCCATGAAAAATAATTCCACAACTAGGAAACCTTAAGATGGTCAGACTTATGTATGAGTATGGATCTATACACCAACATCAATTGAGACTAGATATGTCATCATAAAACACAGTCTGAATCATTCAAACAAAAGTACTTTCTTGAATTTGTGACATGAATGATAAACTCCAAAACTAGAATCAATCCTAGGTGGATTAGACCTATATGTGGACCCTATGCTCTGATACCAATTGTTGGAGTGAAAAATGACAGTAAGAGGGGGGGTGAATCAGTGTCTTTAACCAATTTTAAAATTCTTAGAAAATGAAACAAAACTAAAATATGCTCTAAATATTTCAATGATTAAACCATTCATGAATTGAATGTAACCATTAAGAACTAAAATGAGAAGTGTCGGAAAAAGAAATGAATATTACAACATTATCACAATGAAGTAAAGATACCACAAATGAGACCAAGAGACAAAAAACCTGTTGAGTGGAAAACCCTCCTGGGGTAGAAAAACCACTCCTACACTGTTGCCATTATGGCTTATATTTTCAAATCACTGCATATAATGCCTTATAGGCTAATTTTTGAGCACCCACTCAAGGAGCACCAATCCCTCATTTAGAAACACCCATTTCAAGGAGCACCAACTCCTCTTTAGTTTCAGTACAATCATATATCAGAGGATTTCTTTGTTTACATTTCAACTCACAAGAGCCTCTTAATCAAATACCCCTAATATCCTCAAGGTTCTCAGTCAAACCTTTAAAATACTAGACATATTAATCAAGAAAGTTATCTCTCTATATTATGTTTACATATTTACAATTTTTGAACATTTCACATGTGTTTTTCAAGAAGAATCAACAACCCTCATAAACTAGTGATCAATCACTGTGTATATATATATTTTACAAAGTGCACTCTCTCCTTTTTGAACCTTCAAAGATGTTTTTTAGATAAAACTGAATGTAATAATGATTTTGTACTCAGAACCCAACATAATCACGATAATATATGCACTATAATATCACTTTTCTTTTTCAAAAAAAAATTGATGGAACAATAATACCCTTAATGATCTATTTTTCAAAAAACCCATAATGATTAGTGACAAATGGAAAAAAAAAATCACCAGAGCATCTTTTGTTTGTAACTGAAGAGAAAATAGTTATTTTTGAAACCAAACATAAGAAATGCATTTTTCCAAAATGCAAGATTACCCATATGCCAGATCTGAGAAAAATCAAACATAATGACAAAAAAATTCACTGCAATGAAAAATAAGAAGGATATTTATTAGAGAATATTTTCTTTTCTCTTCACACATTTTTCAAATTGATAAATGCAAAAGAATATCACTACAAGGGCTTGACAAATATTTGTAACTAAACCCATATAATGATGAACTCAATATCCAAAATAAACGATTCTTTCATAATGCCCGTTGTAGGGGAAAAGAATATAACCAAAATCATATTGAATGCCACTATGACAAAGATAAACAAGAATCCACTTATACATTTTCATAATTGAACAAAAACTAGCAATTTCATTTCCCTTTTTGAATTTAAAAACTTTCTTCAAGAAAAGAATAATAATACCTATTCATGTTGCAAGAAAATCATATAAAAACCAGAGAGATTCGATGCCTATTATCATTGTTGCCCAAATTTGTAACTCCTTTTACCTTTGTCGAGCTTGCATTGGATTTTACATCTTAGACCAAACTTACATCGAACACACAACACCACTAGAGTCAACCATTAGCAGAAATAAAGATTACCATGGCAGTGGTTGAAGTAAGGGTTTCAACCCTTAGCAAAATGAATGATCAAAATTTTTTCCCTAACATCCATTCAAATGAAGACATTCAATTACTATACCAAAAAACAATGAAGTTTTAAGTTCGGAATGACTTAAGTCATGATTTAATAAAATATCATAATGAATTTAAGATCATTGTCATAAATCTTTTATCAATAATGTCGTCAATATATATTACCACCAATGAAAGCTTAAGCAAACCCAATAGGGTTTGATACCCTTTTAGGTGTCGACATAGAATTATTTAAAATGATGAAATATAGTGGTCGATCCAAAAATCAATATGACTTTATTCAAAGTCATTTACCAATGTAATAAGACTTGATAGGAGTGTTATCATTTCTATCAAATGCTTAAGGAAACCTGATAAGGTTTACTTAATTTTAAATGTTGACTCCTTTATGCTTTTATAAGAGATGACCTTTGATTAAGGCTTTTATTAATAAAGGTCATAGTGGTAATACCATAATATCTGAAGCCTTAGACATATTTCATATGCCAAATGTATCAATAATACCATCAAAAAAATAACATTGCCTAAACCGATATGAATTCAATGCTTCCAGATAATGTGAGTTCATAGAATATGACAAGGCATTAGAGTCTTTAAAAAGACATGAAAATGTTGATCAAACTGGGATACTACTAGAGCATACAAAATAGTGTCAAGATGTCCAGGTAACCAAGCTGATCCACAATGATGTTAATTTCACAGGATTACAAGTATGAGTTGTTAAATGTATAAACACAAGTATACTTGAAAATGATTCTTCCAGAATGTATGACACAAAGACTTGTAAATATGCTGAATATACCTATGGTATGCAGTAATAAAGAACCATCCTAACATAATGAAACCATTTGTCAAACTGAAAAGCATTTTCAGTCCAATATAGTCATAACCATTTGCAAATGAATATCATGATCATTGTGAATGGGAACAAGCATGAAGATCCTGTAAAATCGGAAGCATAATAGGAAACAATAATTCAATGCAAGTATATGAGGACATGTCAACCTATACCATCAACTTGAACCTGCACCTGTAAATACCATAGCACCATTTGTGACTTTGTCATTGAGGACAAACAATAGAGGGGTGAGAACAACAAAGGGTTCCTTCTATATCTGCAACCATGAGGTCAAAGGATGTTAATATTTCTTAGAAACGACCATTACTAGAATTTAGTGAAAGATGTTGATCATTCTTTGGAATAAATCCTTGAGGTATGTTCCCTAACTCATTGGGTGATGTAGAGACATCATCAACATGATCACTGGTATATGAATTTTTTCCTCAAACATGGTGGTAGAAACCTTGTCGTTGTCTTCAACCATGAGATCAAATGATGTTAAAATTTCTTGAAAGGGATCCTTGTTGGATATTGTTGATGGGTTTTGATCAAGATTAGAAAGTGACTCTTGATGTATGTTAATTTTATCATCAAATGTGGTAGAAACATATTCAAGGTGCTCATTGATGGATAGATCTTGATAATTGTTTTCAACAATTGTGGTGAAGAGATTATCACTACTATCATTAGCGGTTGAATCTTGGTCATTTTTCTCAACAGTTATTTTTCTTTGATCAAGAAGGTCTTGGATGAGATATTTGAGTTTGATACAATCGAAAGTGTCATTACCTTTTGTGCTATGGTATTTAAAATAAGAATTATCATCATCCCATGGGGACTTGATACAAGATTCACCTCCATTTTATGCTTCTGGAAGATTGATAAGTTTAGCATGGACTAACATGTTTAATGTTGATTCAATTGTCTACCCTAAAGGAGTGTACTCATGTTTGGTGATGGTGTTGTTATCTTGTGAAGCTTGTGCTTGTTGAGATTCATCTAGTTCTGATTCATCTTGTAGATGTGGTGATTGATCTTTTTGTTGATGTTGTTCTTCTTGATATCCTATGTCTTGATGTTGGAGATGTGGTTGTTGATGTTGTGGATACAAATCAATGCTTTGATGATTTTGATGAAGAGTATATTGATTTGGAGGTGGGGATTTTTCTTGGTGATATGAATTAACGCATTTTCTACGTATAATAATTTGATCTCACACATTTTGATCTTGATTTTAATTTTGACACCCTTGATATAGTTGATTTGGTTGTTGGACAATAATTTTTGGAATACACACTTGTGGTATTTTTATGGGATCATGCTTAAATTGATTTTGGATAATGTTATGATTTGGGATGATGTTTAGATTTTTCATTATAGGTTGGTATTGAAGATTGTTGTGGTTGGGAAACATATTGCTTTGATTTAGGTAACTTTTATTTTGCATGGTGTTACCTTGATTTTGATCAATATATGGAGTTGTCAACATATTGTTTGGATTTTGAACAACATTGGTGTGATTTACAAACATATCTATCCCATATTTTACCATGTGTGAATTTGGTATGTTCATGTTTGGTAAGTTTGTGTTTGGTACACTCACAATTGGAATGTATTGATTTGATGGGATAATGTTGTTTTGAAGACTCATATATTGATTGTTTGGTTGATAGATTTGTAGGTTTTAACTTTGATTTAAATCTACCATAGAGAAAGTTGTTCCAAGATTTAGATTGGGTAATACTCACATTTTTTGTAGCATTGAGGTTTCTAGGATATAATGATCCCATGTTTGAATTGTATTAATGTGAGTTTTGATAATCAATTGGCATTGTAAGGCTTTAATAGTTTGGTTGATTTAGATCACTCATGGTGTATGAATCAAGTTTATATTCCATTTTTTTTCTTGTGTTTTGAACTTGTTGCAAAAGTGAACCTCTAAGGTATTTTGGACCAATGATGTGGGAAGTGATTTTTGAAAATGTTTTGGGACAACGCTTTTGACTTAGAAGGTTTGATTGTTTGATGTTTGGATAGAGGAGGTTAATGAACTTGTGAATCTTTACGGTAGACTTGTGACCTTCAAGATAAACTAGTCCACAAATGATAACTAACTTAACCAAATGAATGGAAAATGATTCATTTCACATACAAAGTAGCTAAGTTAGGGGTTGGTTTGATAGATGTTTAAGTCCCAAAAGTGATGGTGTGTTCAAATTTTTTGCAAAGTTGGGTGAAGTTAAGGATGAAATATGATGAAGGATGGATGAAATTTTTGAGCTAATGTTGACCTAGAGTGAATATTTGTTTAAATCCAAGACCAAGGTAGTGAGAAACTTGCTATACCTCTAAAGTGATCAAATCCTAAGGACTCAATGATTTTGGTAAAATAGAACTCAAATGATTTTGGAAATAGGACCCAATTATTTTGACAATAGAATTTGGACTCAATTTTTTGCAATGTTTTCCTTGTATGATAGCGTGCATAAGGTTTGGTTGTTCAATTGGAGCGATCGATATCCAAATGGTCATATGGGGTTCAATTTTCCAATTCATCTTGCTTAAGTGAGTTTCTTTTACCACAAACACTTGTCTTGATTAAGTTCAAACTAAATGTATATGTCAAAAACATCATTAATTCCACAAAGTCCATTTCATGAAAAGGATGAAGTCAAGGGAATAGTTACCTAGGTTAACTTTGGAAAATATGGATTGAGATGTAAACCAAAATATTTAGAAGTCTCTCAGAATAAATTCTTAGGGCAAGCAGTAATATCAAGGTTTTTTCAAAGGGTATCCATACTTAGATCAAAGAGTTTGAAATTATGAGTAAGATTGTGAATGTTTGTTTGCAATGTTTTGGAACCAAGAAAAGTATTAAATTGACTCACAAGAATTTTACCATCCTAGGTTCAAAAGATACTAATTCCCGAATCCCCACTCGGATTTATCCAAACACTAAGACAATGCAAACAGTTAGAGATTTGGTGACATTGGCTCGCCTCCATGACACACTTCTCGGGACCACCAAATCTCAAAATACCGGAGATCTTAAGATCCTAAGGGTTTCTCTTTTTCAACAATGAATAGTAAAAATGGGGGTGGCTTCAGAATGACCGTTCTTGCATCAACAAGCACTAAGGATTTTGGTTTCTAAACAATGGTTCATAATAAGGGCTTTCGTTCAAGGTGGCCATACACACGAAATTTTTTGCTCAAGATTATTGAGAATCAAGAGGTGTCCCAATCCCTTCCTAAGAATAAATTTTTGATGTACCACAGGGGTACTAGGGTGGCACTTGTTGGTATGACACATCCGCACTTATTGTTTTTGACTTTCGTCACAAGCACATTTTTATATAGCAACTTGGAAGAGCTTGGCTTTAGCTCATTACTGCTTGGGTTTTTCCCTCCTTTCAAAGCGGGGAGGCAGACCCTCTAAAGATAAACAATAGCAAGGAAGTATGTTTGTAGTTCAATCATCTTAGTTTGTATGAAACAAGGAGAGAACACACACCATGCCTTTCCCTACACTAGCATGTAATTCATTTTTAATCCAAATTGAAAGATGTGGGTGATTTTACAAAATGCTAAGGAATGTTTCTAATTCTCAAGATCGTCGAGTGGCATGAGAGAAGTGCATATGCATTCAATAACAAAGTTGTAAATCAAAAACACAACAAACACTCTTTTAACCCTCAAAGCAAAGATGAATTCATTTTATGCACCAAATGAAATGTTAAGTCACCTTGTTCAATTTTAAACCCAAAATACAATGATGAAATGAGGGTTCAATTTTAGTCCCATTTGAGCATTCTTTTTAAAACCCATTTGAAAATTAGTGAGGTCCTAAAACAAAAAATGAAAAGCATAAGAAGTTGGGTTATAATTGCCCCAAAAGCGTCAAATTCTTGTTACAATCATAATATTTCAAGATGAGAATGCTTCTTCACTTTCAATTTTATCGTCCAACCTACAAAACCCAGTTAGTCGAAAAACCAAAACAATGTTAGAGGAATGTTATTAATTTGATGAAGCGAAAAAAATTAAAATAAATGCTAAAAAAAGATCATTAAATTTCTTATCAGAGTTGTGCATTGTTGTTCACAATAGTGTCGCTATTTGAACAAGATGGGCATCACTTTGGTGAATAAGGGTATCACTCTATGGAGAAACCAGTGATGACGGTAGTGTGGCTAGTTGAGGTGCATCACCGTTTACAAATTTTGATACCTCTAAAAATTATTAGCATCATCATTTGGTTTAATCAGTGCCATGATATTAAATAGGTGTTATTTTAGATGACAGTAGCATTGCTATATGGCGATGCCCAAAAAAGGTGTCATTGAAATTGTTTTGGGCATCACTGTATCCTACAAATTTTATAAAAAATGGAATTCAAGATAGAAATTGATTAAATTTGATCAGTTTTTCCCTCCTTCTAGCGAAAAAATGTGACTAATGACATATTATAGGTTAACTACACTTGATCCATACAAATTCAAGGCATATTTAACGCACTAAGCATCAATCCCAATAAGATCATTCGTTGTAAACAAAGACAAAGAATCCATTAAAAGTAACATTCTAAATCATGAAAGCTTGACAAACCTCTAGTCTAAGGCATTGAAACTTATCTTATTGGGGGAGTGGTGTCTCATTGATGTGAAATGGTGACCCTTTCCCAATCCCTTGGATAATGAGCCTATTTCAATTAGTTTTATTGATGAAAAATGATGAAACCATTGATAGATGTTTATGGAAACATGATTTAAGGCTAAATGAAAATAGTGCAATCTATTTTAACATGATTTATGCTAAGATGATCGATATGGGTGTATGCAAATCTACTCTAAATGTATGCAAGCTTTAAAAGATTAAAACCCTAATTACAAAATATGCTAAATGTATGCACCTATGTTATCATGGAAGCCATTAATGAATGTTTTAAGCTAATGATGCAATTAAATTAAGCTAAGATGATACTAAATGTGAGTAAATGCAAGTGGTTTTAACAACATAAGTTTGATGTTAAAAGATGGATCCATTTGTCTCCAAATAATGTTCTATTTATAGGAAAGCAAATGAGAAATGGAGGGTTGAGATCAAAATAGCTAATCAACGGTCAAGGATAGAGGAAATTGGAGGCATAGATCATGGATTCTCATCAATAGGTGAGAATTCAAGATGAGTTTTAATCAAGGGTTCACATTCCCTCAAACAAACACACTTTTGACCTACACAAGAGGTCAAAAGTTAACTTGCACAAGAAGTTATGAGTTAACTTGCCATATGAAGCTAAGTACTTGTTTATTGAGAAAAAGGAATATTCCCCTTTTCAAATGAGTGGAGGAGAGAGAATATTCTCATGGGTGAAGGAAAAGGATAATTGGTTAATTAAAACAAAGTTTTAATTGTGCAAAGGAATATTCTATGGGAATATCCCCATTTTTGGAGGAATGTGCAAAGGAGGAATATTCCCTTGGAATATTCCCTTGCAAGTGAGAAGAAATTAGATTAGTTAGATATTTTCTAATTAAACAATGTTAATTAATGCAGTTAGGGGATTTAGAAGAATAAAGAGATTCATTAAATTAAATGATTTGATGAATGGGGAAAGGTGAAATGACATTTAATTAAATAACTTAGGGTTATTTAATTAAATAAGAGGACTTAGGGATTTAAATTAAATAGTTTGATTTATTTAATTTAACATGACAAAATGTTAGCATGAAAGGGGGTGAATTAACCTAATTACATGAATTAGGTTAATAGATGCAAATGATGCAATTAGTTAAATAGCTAGGATAATTTAATCAATTAAGCAAAAAGAGGATGTGTTTGAAGAGGAAATGATGTTAGTATACCAATGTGATCCATCGAGACATTTTTAAGTGTATACAATTATCAAATGAAAAGAAAACCTCACTTGGATGGAATCTTGATATTGCAGTATCGACACTCTTTATCATCGGGCATTGGTCTTATGATTTAATTGTAAGAAGTCGTTGAATAAGGGGTTATTGGGTGGAAAATGACTAATATTTTTTACCAACTATTTATAAAATGTGTATGTGATAATTATTATACCTACATATAGTGCTAGGGAGATACTTTGACCCCACTTGGTCTTAGGGGTAAAATTAGTCAATCAAGAGTTACATTCTATTTGTGGAGTTACACTTGGAGGTTGGGAACATGGTTGAATATGGATCACCTTGACTAGTATTTGTCTCATGGTATTGAGCCTATGGTTTTAGAAAACCATTATGGGTTTTTGTTGTCACCTTGCGCCCCCCCTTTGCTTTCCCCACTAGTTATAACTAATCCATGAACCTTAAGTGGGTTTTTCGTGTCAAAATATGCATTTGATGTTTGTAGTTTCCCCTCCCTATGCTTCAATCACTTTCCTAAGTCAAAATCCAAAAAATTGGCTAGGTTAAAAGTGGTTGGAGCTTCGACAAGTTTTGAAAACCTTGTCGAGCCCCAACTAAGAACCAAGAACTAAGGTTCTAATTCTTGGTTTGTCCTCTTGCTCTAACCCATGAGACTTATTCCTTAGCCATTATCCATCAAACATCTATCATTAATTTCATGAGGTTCTCTAACAAGCCCTAAGTTCCAACAAATTCTATCCAAGGCAAAGTAGAAAAGAAATGACACTAAGGGAAGTTGTCAGAGGTTCCTTTCTCTTCAAGAACTCTTTTGGTTAAAGTTTCTTGGTCTATCAAGAACTCATTTTATGTAAATGTGTTGAAAATTTATTTGGTTCTAAGAACATTTTTGGTTTTGGGAAACAAAGGAAGCTTCGATAAAGTTCCTCCCCATGTCTAGGTTCTCAACACTAATAATGGCTCCAAAAGAGAAAAGAGATCAGAGGGTTCATAGGTTCCTCTAGTTATTTTCATTAATTAATTGTAATCTTGGGATAAAAGTAAGAAACTCATCTTAATCTAGGTGCATTAACACCCTTTCCCTTACATTCATTCCTTCTTTCCCTTTTCTTTGGAAAATCAGTAGAATAGGATTAAGATTTTTGTTTTATTCTATGTTGAGTTGGATCAACACTTTACATATAGGTTTAGGAAGGAACCAAACTTCTCCAAAGGATTGATCTCATTAGCAAGGTCCCACACCTTGAGATCATTTTTATTTTATCATTATATTGTTGAACATTAGGTTCAACAAAGTGTGCAGATCCATGTGGCAAATATTTTTGACATGCCTTGTGGGACCAATTTGATTAGGTTAATTTTAGCATGCTATAAGATTGGTGTGATATTATCAATTGTAATTATTAGACATGCATACAATTACCAAGTGTATTTATAATTTTTTAGAGACCCATTATCTAGGCCCTAGATTGTGTTGATTATTCATACCAACAATTTAAACTAGAGCTTCTTCAAGAGGTAAATTATAGTTTGTTGAATTAATAGATTTTACTTCTAGAAGGACAAATAGATTTTTTGTATCACCAGTTAGAAGAAATAAAGATTCTATATCACCATCTCCTAGAGCTTAGTTTATGCCTTCATTTGATAGGTCCCCTCATCCTACGATACACATCTAATTGAATAGAACATTATTTCACATTCCTTTAATCACTACCCCAAGAAATAGAGTTTTTGTGACCTTTAATGGAGGGAGTCCTTTTGAACTCCAACAATATGATGATATTTTAGCTTCATTCCTAAAAAATATCACATATTTTACTGGTAAAGATGCTACCACCCTATTGAACATATTCAATATTTTGCAAATATATGCTTTTTCTATCATATCATAAAGTATAACTTAGTTATTAGGATCCTTTCTTCCTCTTTGAAAGGTAAGGCTTTGCAATAGTATAATGGGATACAACCCAATTCCATCCATAATTGGGATGAATTAGGAGATAATTTTTATGATTAGTTCAAGGAAAAGAGTAACCATATCTCTCGTATTAAGCAACTAACGGAAATAAAAAGAGCCCCTCATGAGTTCATGGTGGATTGTACTTTTAGATTCCAAAAGACCTAGAATAGAATCCCATCTTTGGTGAAACCTTCTCCTAAAATTGCCTTCTTGTACTATTGTAAATTCTTTAATAATGACACAATTGTCATTATTTGATTTATGGGAGGAATTATGTTTCTTGATGCCTATTATGTTTCCATAAGAGCTAAGAACTACTTAATACAAGTTGGAAAGTTAGATCCTAGAACCTTTATGCCTATCTTTCTAGAGTTGTATACACCTAATCAATCTAATCTTTCCCTTATTCTTGAGTCTGAGACCCTTGCATCCACTTCCACCTCTAGTCTTTCAAATGATAATGAGGATCTTATAACTTTTATGAAAAACATGACCAATAAAATGACCACTTTAGAAAGACAACAAGCTACTAAACCCTACCAAATCTACAATAAAGGTTACCAACTAAATAGAAATAAAAGTTGGGGTCAAGGATATTATCCTAATAAATATCAAAGTGTTAATCCAAATATGGCTTTACAAGTCAACCATCCTTTGCAACAAATACTTGTTGGAAAAAAAAATACCTCATGCTAGTTTCAAACAAATATGGCTCAAAATGGTGAATGGTGTTACCCCTGAAATCAACCTCATAGATAGTCCACTTGCATGTTTGGAGTGCAAGGACAAGACTTAATGGTGCAAAACTTCCTAAGTCAGCAAGAACCTTTACTAGAGGTTGAAAATCATAATAATGGGTTACCTTAGGAGACTAGACTCAAATCAAACCTCATGTTTTGAAGCCCAAAAAACCATTGTGTAATCAATAATCCCAAAAAAAATGTAGTTTTACCTCTAAATAACATTTCAAACAACACAAGGTCAAAGAAAATACATTTGGAAAACATACATATACTTGCTTTAATACAAAAAGAGCCTCTTTCTAAAGAAAGCGAGCCTATGGTGGATCTTATGAACAAAAATCAGAGTAGCAAGCCTAACTGCTACAAAATATGTTACATCTTCCTCATGAATTCCTCAACAAACTACAAAACAACTTAAGAGAGGACCTCAGTGGCCTTTAATTTCAAAACTAACAATCAACCCTCTAAACATTGTAGACCAAATGAAGAAAATAAGCTTGAATGTGTTCATGTGTGATGCATTATCTATTCCATCTCAGAAGGACTTGATGTAAGATTTCTTGAAGCAATGTCCATCAATCAAACCAAGAAACCAAAGGGAAAAGGCTTCAACTAGTCTTATTCAACCTAGTGAGGAACAAGAAGGTAAAGTGAAGAAACCACCTCCTTTTCATTTTTCTTTGATTATTAGTAATTTCTTAGTAAACAACTACATGATAGACTTAGGAGCTAGTGTTTCATTTATGGCCAAGAAGATAGAGGACACACTAGGAATTGAATACACTCCAATTTCCAAAGGTGTGTTACAGTTAGATGGTACTTCAGTAAATATTGTGGGGGTGATTAAGGAGTTGTATTTAATACTTCATGCTTATCCAAATTTGACCTTTAGTCAAGATATATATGTTATTGAATTACCTCCATTCTTTGTAATTTTTTTGTCAAGATATTTGATAGCTAAGATTGGTGGGTACCTATCTTATTATTGGTCTCACATGCTTATAAGAATAGTGTTTACCATTAGGGTTGAACTTGTATTAAATTTTCATATGGAGAGCTACGATCCTTACCATGTTATATCAAAATGAATGATACAAGAGGAAAAATAAAATGATTTAGGGCCTACAAAGATAATCACACCACCTCTTTCAATTCTTGATCTCTTGCTTAATGAATGGGCTAAAGAAAATTATGATATTGATCAATTTGAGATTGTTGAAATGAATGAATTAGATACATATATGATACAAGAAGAAAAATAAATTATACATTTTTCATTCAAGCAAGAGGATGATTCAAATGTTTTATGGAGGATGTTATTTGATGGTGCAAAAAGCAGAAATGGGATTGGATCTCTCAAAATGGTAAAAACTTGCATCTTTCCCATAGGTTGCAGTTTACTTATACAAATAATTCCACAGAGTATGAGGCATTAATTCATGTTTTGTTATTGGTTGAAAAGAAGAAATTAAAACAACTCCAAGAGTTTGGAGACATTGAATTGGTAGTCAACCAAGAAAGGAAGAGATGTGTTACCAACAATGCACTCCTCAAGGCCTATGGACATAGAGTTTGGGATCTTATTGGGAATTTTGAAGCTATAAATCTACAAGTGGCCCCAAGGAGACTAAATTTTGAAGTTGATAAGCTAGCAGTAGTCAAATATCAATTTTCTCCTCCTACAAACCCTTTTCAAAGTAAAAATAAACATGTTAAGATGGTAAAAAAACCCTCCATTCTATACAATGATGTAATTTTGTAAATCTTTGATAGTGATAAAAATAGCCAACTTCATCGAAAATGAGGCTGAATTTTCATCAGTTTTATAATCAATGCTACAAGATACTTATAATGATCAGATTATATAATTGAAAACTAATAAGCCACCAAAACTATTAATCACCCTTGAAGATGTTTTTAGTCATGATGATGAATTCATATGAGAAAATAAAATCATGACAGACAAAGAAGAAGATTACTATAAAGTCACAATTGTCAAAGATAAAGAGATGTTAGTAGGAAAGGTACATATAAACATGGAGATGTAAACTTTCATTTCTTTATCACAAAAATATGGTGATATTATCTCATGGAGCTATGAGGACCTTAAGGGGTTTGATCCCAATGTTTCCCAATATGTCATAGAATTATATCCTAATGGCATACCTATTAGGCAAAGAAAAATACCAATAAACCCTAAGATAAACCCTTGATGAGGAAATATCTTGGAAAGCTTATAGAGTCCAAAATTATTTCCCCATCAAATACTCCTCTTGGGTGGAAAACTTGGTACTTATAAGAAATAAAAATGAGGAGATAAGGCTTTGTGTTGATTTTAGGGACTTGAATAGAGTCTCTTTAAAATACCAATACCCTCTAATTTCCATGGACCAGATCTTGCAAACTATGGTAGGTGTTGAAATATTTTCACTTCTAGATGGATATGCTTGAGTTGTAACCAAATATATGTAAAAGGGGAGGATAGATACAAGACAACCTTCACACTAAGTGGGGAACCTTTTCTTAAGAAAAAATGTATTTTGGTCTCTTTAATGTTGGTGCTACCTTTTAGAGAGCCATGGATATTGCTTTTAAAGGTTGCATAAATAAGTTTATCTTGGTATATTTGGAGGAAATAATCATATTTTCAAAAGCAAGTGAAAATAACATGGAGCATCTTGATAAGGTATTTCAAGGATGTAGAGAGTTTGGGGTGTAACTCAATGTAAAGAAGTATATTTTTGTTGTCCCTCAAGGCAAGATATTAGGTCACTCCATGTCAAAGGAAGGTATCTCTATAGACCCTAAAATAGTATCAAATTCTTTGTCTCTTTCTTTACCAACTCATAATAGGGTATTGCAATCTTTATTTGGAAAGATAAATTTTATTAGGAAGTTCATTTGTAACTATGTAGGGTTACTCAAACATCTCATGTTAATGCTTAAGAAGGATTTTGTTTTCAAGTAGATCAAGGAAATTTTTTTTTTTTTAAAAAGAGAAATTTCCCTATCCCCTATGCTTATAGTAGAGTAGGGGGATTTGTCACCCTCAAGGCTCCAAGTCATGGGAGAGCCCCAAGGAATAAACTACCCTAAACTACCTCAATTTTTGCAATAGGTAATGACAGGTGTTTTAGAAATCAGGTGAACAAACTACAAGGGTCTCATACTACCACTCAGATAGCTCTTTGTCTGAGGATGACAATGCAAGAACCAGAATTCAGCGTGTCATTCTAGAATATTAGGGATGCACTGACATCATGTATGGACAATAAGTTGAATAACAGTCAAAGACACTCAAGGCCTACTTACTACTCGAATGAATTTTTTTTTTAGTTTGATAGTTTAATATGAAAATAAAATAAATAGTACAATAAGAAGAATACTGAAAAGTTATTCTAGTGCAAAAATGAAAAACAAAGAGTAGGAAAAGATACCATTCATGCAACATTTGATTCTTTAACTTTAACTCTAGATGGATGAACCAACACCTACACACACGAAAAAAAAAAAAGTGTTGGGTTGTGTTTTGAGGTCTACCTCATTCAAACCCTCATTTTGGTGTTCCCACCTCCATAGATAGGCAAGATGCCATGATATAGAGAAAACTGATAAAGAAAATGAAGAATCATTATCAAATAGAGTGCAAAGATAGCCTGAATGCTACTCTGTAAGACAAAATGATGCAAGTAAATAAAAATAACAATATCAACTTCCCTTCTACTAGCACCCAAGGCTAAGAGGAGAAGATGATGAGAGATAATTCCTTTATGAGAGAATGGAGCTTTTTAGACCTTGTAAAAATAATGGTGTTGCACTGAGAGTGTTGTAGAGTCCAAGAAGAGAGCTTGTAGCAGCAAGAAGAGAGAAAGAGAGTGAGAATTAACAAGAGAGATCAAGAGAGTGAAAGAATTGGCATGTGAAAAGTGAAAGAATGAGTTTGAATGAAAAAAATGGAGGCAAAGGGATGATTGTCATTGGTCAAGAGTCAACAGAGGACGTTACATTTATAACCAACCCAAAACATAACACTTTTGTAAATTCCAGAGGTAGGAGTCCTATCCGGATGACAATGCAACACACATAAATCCATGTGGTGCACGCATGTCCCCAAAAAAAATTCCTCCACCGATTTAAAAATACAAGGCTACGTGGAAGGAATGTGATGATGCTTGCTAGTTTTACATCATCCAACTTATATTTTCTAAAGTAAGGGTAAAATAAATGGGAGATTCGCTTAGGGTGCAAATTTTCTCATTACATTTCACCCCCACTTTAGTGAGCATACATGTCAGTGTGTATGTGAGCTAAATTAGAAAGAGGTTGAAGAGAATATACCAATAACATCAAGGAAGTATATCTTTGATCCAACATCCCTAGACGTGAAAGAGGGAGGCTCCACAAGTTCTCAGTCCTGCAAAGATAGTTATGCTCTCACCACAAACATGTTAAGAAAAAAATCCAATCATAAGAAACAATAAGACACAAGCCAACATGACAAGACATAGTCTAATCAAATACACTGATTAGATAGATAATCCTATGAATCTTGTAAACTACATTGTAGGACAGTCACAGAAAAGGCGAGTCTCTTGTCAAGTTGCCCCCAAGCTAGAAACCAAGATATAAGATGTTTGACACCAAGACACATGACATCAAATATCATATAAAAGACAGACATTGCAAAACATCAAAATAATTCATTTGAGAATAAATATTTTAAAGGGGGTTCCTTCCATAGGAAACCCATCTAGACACCAAGGGGCCCATTCAAGGAATGCACCAATTGAAAGACACCACAATTTCTGCAAGTTATTCTATCATCAAGGGATCCTTTTGAAAAATATTTCGTCAAGGAATCCATTGGAAAGAATACTCCTTTACAAGAAAGTTTTCAAAATCTTTCATTTTAGAAAAGATGTTCCTTTTTCAAAGGAAAGTTATCACTATTTCACATATGAGATCCTTTTCGAAAGAAAATTTCATCCAAAAATCTTGAGAGAATACAACATTTTGGAAAATGAGATATTTTAATAAGGGATTCTTTCATCAAGGAATTCATTGTAAATAAAATTTGACACCAAGGAATCCTTTTGAAAAAATTCACCTAATTGAAAAATTAGAACATGGTAGCCCCCCTTAGAATGTGTGCATGCAAAGGAGCACATGACATACTAAGGAGAGAAAGGAGAGGCAAAGATGTTGTGGCACAAGATACATGATGAGATGTATTCATGTATGTTGTCACACACATGAGGGACAAACACATAAGAAACACAACATCAAGAAGTAGACAAAGACAAAGAATCAAGAGACACGGGGGGATTTGAGAATTCAAGGTCAAATCTATTCATAGATACAAATAGATAATCATATGTGAATGAAAAAGCATCATCAATCCCCAAAGTTCTCAGATCATGAAGAATGACACATGAAAATAAAAAAAAAATTGGGTCAACATGGAAGAAGGCCTAAATTCTGCCAACACTTTGCATCATCCCCAATATCAAAAAACAATTTCACAACATATAGAAGAATGATGATACATATAGAAGTGCATGAAAATTTTCTCGCACCTATATCCAAGCACCTACAAGGGTAGCAAGGGTCCTTTAGGCAGGATCACAAACACAAAAATACAAGCAGCACGAGGGAATGGAAACCTGAAACAAATCTATGCTAGATTAAAAATAGGTACCACTCTAGTCCTCATTGACCACTCGATCATCACAGCTCCCAATCCTAGATCTCATTTATAAGGGAGGGTAGATAGGCCTACAAGGGAAGTATGGTGAGGTGGTACCCTCTAGCTCACCACTTAACAAAGGGCCGAGGCCCTCAAGGTCTTCTTCACCCAGGAGCTCTTATGAAGAAAAAGTCATTGATCTTACAAAGATCAAATATAGAATTGGGATATCATCTACCAAATTGAACATGCACTTTACTAGAGTGCATGTGTCAATCAAGTGGGAGAAGAATGAGACTCTTGAGAGTCATTTCCAACCTCATCAATAGAGGAAGTGACTAACTCAATGGATGCAAGGGCTGCCTTCATCATGAGAATGACGAAGGCCAAAACATAACCAAATTTTGAAGAAGGTGAACCACAGCTTCCGTGTAGGGGATAATCCTCCCAACACTTTGGGAGGGTGTAGAATCCTAAAAAGAAGTTAAAGTAGAGGGAGGGAAGACAAATCCATAATGGAGCCACCACCATTGTATTCAACATGTCTATGGGCTAAGAGAAAGGAGGGATGTCTGAGAGGGACATCAAGAGAGGGGGCTCCATAGAGGGAGCGATGAAAACTTGCACCCTTTTGGGGTGAGCATCATCAAGACCCACGGAGGAGCTAAAAAGTGGGAACATAGGCAATGAGAACCAAAGGAAGAAACAATAGGAAAAAGGAAAAACAATAATAGGAGGTCTGAGACAAACACCATTGGCTCCCCCTCTATATTTTGTAGATGATGTGTTCAACAGAGAGCCTTTTTCATGTGCTTGCACTCATGCACAAGACAATTACATTAGTTGTGGTTATTGAAAGATGTAGCATAGAAGAGATAAAATGATCCTACTTAGCTATAAGGGTACTTCAAAACTCTTTAGATTGGAAAAGAAAATATTTTTGGGTAGGAGCGGGGGAGGAAGAACAGAGAAAAAACAACCACAAGAGGGAGAAACAAAAATAGAGCATCTTAATTGGTGGAGCCTCTTCACCACTCTCTATCTTAGGGGTGAGTAAGAGGAATAGTAGGAGGCTATGAGAGAAGTCAAGAAGTAGGAACAACCCCACGAGAAGACTTCCCCCTTCCATAGATAGTGGGTTGTGGTATCGTGGATAACACGAGAAGCTCTAAAACTTGACGCTTCACTTTCTACCATGTGGGCACCATCACACTTCCCATGCGAGGCATAAGAGTGAGAGCCAAAGATGTCATAGGAGGATGAAAAGTAGAAGTAGATGGAACCACAAACACATATAGAGAAGGATTTAGAGTGCGAGAAAGCTTTTATTTTTTCTTTGGCAGGGAAGAAGAGGTAGCTTTTTGTTGCACTATCATAGAGGCTTTTACAGAGATAGCATAAGGAGATACTAGATAACTAGCCGAAATTGAGACCCAAATCTTATATTTAATATAATCTTTTATATAACAAATCCCTCTAGGAGGGAGAATCAAGCTGAGGAAGGCGGTGATCCACTAAACTCCTATCGCGACACTAGCGGTTTATAGCCAATGTCATGCACCATGTGCACAGTGCCTTCATGAGGGAACTTTAAACATTTATGAACTACAGAGGCGATGCCGTTCACAAAGGCTAGCCACGAAATGCCCAACCTAACTTTGAACAGGTTAGACTCTGAAATGATAACAAATGAGACATCAACATCCTTGGGTCCTACCAAGACTAAAAAAGAAATAGAACCATAGGGGTCACAAAAAGGAGTCCATCATGGGTATGGAGGGTGGTCTTCAACTCTTTGTATCTCTCCTTATGCAAGTTTTTTATAAATAGAGTTTTCACTATTATCACATTAACCTAACTCGTCATATCAACTAAGATGCTAGTTACAAAATTTTTCATTAATCTAGGTAGGAATGTATAGTATGGAAGGCTCCTTATTAAGAGGCTCATCATATAAGGTGAATGTTATGTCAGGTGTAGAACTCACATTTTCAAGAGGAGGGATACATGTGAATGAAACCGTATGGAACTAACTTAGAAGATGTAGAAGATTGTGTTTAGCAAATAGTGACCTACCTAGATTATTTTTTCAAATATCCAAGAATCCTTATAACTATCTATCTAGGGGTTGTAGATTGGGTCGCAAAGCTACATGCTTTGCGACACAAAAATCTACAACACAACTAGGACATGAGAGAAAGATTCTCCAAAACCCAAAAAATGAAAGCAAGGATGTTCATGTCGGGTTCACCAAAAAGGGGATTTGTCACCTCCAAGGCTTCAAGTCACAAGAGATCCCCAAGGAATGAACTAATCCAAACTAGCTCAAGTTGTGCAATAGGTAATGACAAGTGTTTCAAAAATTGGGTGAGCAAACTACAAGGGTCTCAAATTGTGACTCAGATAGCTCTATGTTTGAGGATGATAGTACGGGAACCAAACTTCAATTCATTGTGCTAGAGTCTTAGGGATGTGTTGGAATCCTATATGGACAAAAAGTTGAATAATAGTCAAAGAAACTCAATGTCTACTTACTATTCGAATGACAAAGTTTTGCAGCTTGACAATTTAATATGAAAATGAGAAAATAAATAGTACAATAAGAAGAATACTAAAAATTTATTCTAATACAAAAATGACAAATAAAGAGTAGAAAAAGAGACCATTCATGTGAAATTCAATTCTTTAGCTTAAACTCTGGATGGACAAACCAACACCTACACAGACAAAAACGAAAAAAAGTGTTGGGCTATGTTTTGAGGTCTACCTCAGCCAGACCCCTATTTTGGTGTTCCCACATCCATAGACAACCAAGATACCATGATATAGAGAAAATTGATAAATACAAAATGAAAAAGACACTATCAAATAGAGTGCAAAGACAACTTGAATACAACTCTATGAGACACAATGATGCAAGTAAATAAAAAGAGAAATATCACCTTCCCTTCTACTAGCACTCAAGGTTGAGAGGAGAAGATGATGAGATATGACACCTTGCCAAGAGAATGGAGCTTTGTGGACCTTTAAAAAATAATGGTGTTGCAATGAGAAAGAATTGTAGAGTCCAAGAAGAGAGCTTGTACCAGTAAGGAGAGGAAAGAATGATCAAGAAGAGAGCAAGAGAGTGAGAATTAGCAGGAGAGATCAAGAGAGTGAAAGAAGTAGCATGAGAGAAGTGAAAGAATAAGTTTGAATGAGAGAAATAGAGGCAAGAGGATAATTTTCATCTGTCAAGAGTCAATAGAGGATGTTACATTCATGACCAACTAGAAACATAATGCTTTTGTGAATTCCAAAGGAAGGAACCCTATTAGGATGGTAGTGTGGTGTGTGGATGTCCATGCAGTGTGCATGCATATCTCACAAAAATTCCTCCACTGATACAAAAAGAAAAGGCTATGTGGAAGGAATGGGATGACAATGATGAGATTTGCATCGTCAAACTTATAGTTTCTTAAGGGTAAAATAAATGGTAAAATTTCCTACAGTGCAAATTTGTGCCAATACACTTATGAACCCAAACTTTGAGAAGAATTTCATCCTCTATACTCATGGAGGATAAAATAACATCACAACTATCCTAACCCAACAAAATGATGAAGGTTTAGAACAACCTTTGGCCTTTTCAGTGAAATACTAAAATATTATGAAGGGAGATGCACCCCAATGGAAAACTAGGTATTTTTTATTACGAAAGACCTTAAAAAATTAATATATATGCTTACTAAAAATCATATCAAGGTGTTGGTTTCTCACCCTAATGTGAGGTATTTCATAATTGGGGGTTGAGATAGGAGAAAAGAGGGTTGTTTGGGTAAATAACATCTTGGAATATGATGTAACTATCAAGGCTACAAATTTTATTAGGTGCAAAGGCCTTTGTGAGTATCTTCTTATTGATGTAACAAATTAGGAATACTCATTTAGAGGAGGAAATTTTCTACTATTGAGTCTCTAGTACAAAGAGGAGTCTACAAGGAGAAAGTGGTCCTCAATTACCTCAAGGAACAAAGCTCAGGTGATAGAATAAAATGGGGTGAGTTATAGAAATAGAAAGAGTAGGTCAAAGAGCTTTTTGGACAAACTGATAGGCTCTTAGCCAAACACGACAAAGTGGCCTAAGGATGATTGTGAAGTGTGTGTGCATCCTAATGGCACACTAACATCTCGTACAGACTGAAACCTGAGACTATCACAAAAAATAGCAAAATGAATACTAACAATTTGATTGCTAAGAACTCTTGAAATGCGAGAAAATAATAGAGTACAACAAAACTATAATAAAATAAAGTAAGTGTAGATTAAATGGAATGTAGATGATGAAATGAAGGAGGAGAAATAAAGTACTCACAACCAACCAAGGAATGCAGCCTCCAAAAAATAGATCTCTCCAACACCTGCACACATAAGACCGAGAGAAAATGTTAAGGCTATTTAGGGGCTTGCCTCAGTCAAACCCCCTTTTCGGTGTTTCCACCTCCACAAACAACCAAATAGACATATAAATAGAAATATAAATAGACAAGATAGAAAAGTGCATAGACAAGGGATGTGATAAATCCCAAGATGCTCAAAGACATAAGACAAGTAGATATATATCACCTGAAAGGCTTAAGGAAGCCAAAGAGAGAGAAAGAAAGAGAAAGTCGTGAGAGCCAAGAGAGTTGTAAGGGCTTAATACTAATGTAGAAAGTTGTAGAGAGTTGTGCAAGAAAGAGAAAAAAAGAGATTGAGAAAGAGAAAAGAGAATGAGAGAATATCCAAGAGAGAAATACCAAGAGAAATCAAAATGAAGTGAAAAGATATAATTTAAAGAGAGAACAGGAGGGAAAAGAGATTCTCAAGCCATTACAAGGTATCTTGAGCCGTTTCCACTGACCAAGATAGGTGACAAGTGGAAAGATGCCCGAGAATGACCATTTGAATGTTTAAATTTTGTAGGATGCTAGCACAATGTGCAAATCTTCGTGCAACATACTAGTTTCCATACAAATGACAATAAAAAATGGTGGGAATGAGGGAAACACAAGGCTTAACATAAAATTGACATAAGAAGGTAGCTATTGAAAAAGGGTCTTGATCATCCTAAGGGGAAAAAGGTTGATGTAAGGACTTAAATGATCCTACACAAATATTAAGGGAGTGGACACCAAAGTGGATACAAAAGTGTAGGTGAAATTGTAAGGGTATGAAATTTTTGACACAACTCATCTTATGTCATACAAGAAGAAATAACAACAATTGAGAACTCTTGGAAATGAATATGGTAAGTTTTCTACCTGCTAGTGAGTATCTTTATGGACTAAACAAGACTAAGAGAAGACACTTCATATTGTAATATATTTCATATGTTTTGATAGGTGTTATTCTATTCAAAAGGAATATATATGGAAATTTACTAAGATGTGTACAAAAAGACCATGTTATTAAGGTTCTTTGTGAATTCCATGAAGGATCAACTAGAGGTCACTTTTCCCCAAGGGTTATCAGAATGAAGATAATGAGAGAAAGTTAATTTGGCCCACCTTATTTAGAGATGCTTATACACTGGTTAGAAGATACAAACAATATGCTCTTTTCACTAGTAAAAAGATACTAACTTCCCTTCCACTTTGACCCATTGAATATTAACCTTTCTCATAGTGGGGCTTAGAATTCATTGGCATAGTTAATTATGTGTCCAATGCTAGTCATAAATGGGTGTTGACCACAACTAATTATTTTACCAAGTGGATTAAGGCTATCCCACTTAAAGAGGCTGCAAATTGAACCATCATAAACTTCTTAGAGGAGATTATAACTAGGTTTGGGACCCCCCATATCATTATTTATGATAATACAAGAACCTTACTAGTTTTAATATTGTTTATTGGGCCCTAAGATATAATGTGCATATTAAGACTTCCTCAAACTATCCATATGGTAATTTTTTAGTAGAATCTACAAATAAGAATTTGATTAGAATCTTGAAAAAGACTATAGAGACATATCAAAGGAGATGACATAAAAATTATGTTTTCCCTTTGGGCTAATGGAATCACACCCAAGGGGAAATTGGTATTTTTCCTTTCATTTTGGTCTATGAAAGAGAGGTAGATTGTCGTTGTCCTTGGAGTTTCCTTTATTAGAGCTAGCTCAAAAATTGGAGTTGGAGGGAGAAGGTGAAATAATTGTTAGGATGATTGAGTTGATTGAGATAAAAAAAAAGTTAAGACAATCAACTATGATTTAGTTGGAGGAGCATCAAAATAAAACTAGGAAACACTTCAACAAGAGAGCTAAAGATCAAGTTTTTAGGGAGGGAGATATTGTCTTGAAGTGTGATGCTACTAGAGTCAAATTGAGAGGACACACCAAGTTTGATGATATTTGGTGTGGTCCTTATATCTTCACTAGTTTCAAGGAGGCCAATTCATTCAATATTTCTATGTTAGATGGTGAAGATCTCCCCATCCCAATCTATGGGATGTACCTCAAACCTTGTTTTTTAGGTTGTGAAAATTATGTACATACTAGTTTTGTTCTTTTGTTGCTTTACAATAAGTGTTGTTGCACACTTTGCATTCTCACTAGAAGGATGTATGATTTACTTTGTTTTGTTTCCCTCCAAGTGTAGTCTACACATTTTGTCCCTTGTTTTGTATGGTTTTGATTCTATCCTTATTTAGTTGTTTTTATCCCTTTGAATCCATGACCAATTAACTACTAAGGCTCTTGGATTTCATATTTAGTAGACAAACATCCTATAAAAATTGTCAAAATGTTCACTTTTTGCTCCCCTTTTCTTTCCCTAATGGTTGTAACCAATTCAAGAAATTTAAGTGAGTTCACCATGTCAAAATATGCTTATTATTTTTTTAGTTTCCCCTCCCTATGCTTTAGTTAGTTTCCTAAGTTAAAATCCAAAAATTGGCTAAGTTAAAATTGGTTGGAGTTTTGAAAAAATTTGGGAACCTTGTTGGGCCTCAAATTGGAACTAGGAACTAAGGTTTCAATTCCTTTTTACTCATCTTCCTATGATCCATGAGTCTTTTACCTTATCCATTATCGATCAAACCTTTGTATATGATTTCAAAAGGTTCTTGAATAGGCCATAAGGATAAATTCTATCCAAGTAAAAGAAAAAAATAAATAACACCAAGGGAGGTTATGGAAGGTTCCTTTATCTTCAAGAACTCTTTTGGTCAAAGGTTCATGGTCCATTAAGAACTCCTTTTATGTAAATTTTTCAATGATTTATTTGGTTCTAGGAGCCAAAAAATCTTTGAAAAAGCTCCTCCCCGCACCTAGGTTTTCGACACTAATAATGGCACAATAGGAGAAAATAGGTCATAGGGTTCATAGGTTTTAGGAACCTATGGAACCTCTAATGGGTTCTAGTTCTTAATGCAACAATAAGTATTGAAGAAGAAAAAGAAATGATAAAGAATAAGGAATATCTCAAAGAAGGACAAAGATGAATTAAATAGAGGAAAAGATAAGTGGTTAAGGGTTCATTGGTTTCAAGAACCTTTGGAACCTCCAACACATTCTAAGTTACCAATGTGGTGGAATGATCTAAAAGAGAGATAAATAGGGGAAAGAAGAACCAAAAAAAAAAAGATAATTTAGGTGGTTCCCATAACCTTATAGTTCCTTGACAAAGAACTAGGAACCAAATGTTTTGGTTTTTTTTTCTTTCCTCCTCACTGATACATTCCTGGGGACCATTATTTTATCTACATTGATTATTGTAAGTTAACAAAAAATGATTCCAAGGTTGTATTTCATCACCTACCCCTTTTATAATGTCAGTAATTCCTACAACTACCAAATCTTGACCCAAGGAAACTCCATAAAGGCCTTTAATGCATTTTGGCATTGATCCAAGGAGGAAAATAATAGTGCCTATACTTTATTCAATGTTGCAGATATCCTTTTGTTAGAGCCCCATCCCCAATTTATAATTTTGGTGAATTTCCTAGGGAAATTTGATCTACTAATATGTCATTAATGAAATAATGTTTTCTCCATGCCTCAATCGATTAGATCAATTGTACACAGGTCCATATTTCATTGGATGGGGTGGAGGCTAGGGATTCTCTTTACATGCCACATTTCCTTCAATGATGTTTCTTCTAGAATAAAGGGCCCACCATGCTCATTTTCAAAAGGATTTTCTTCTCAATTCAGACTAGAGACTTGCAAATTATTTATTTTTTGTAAAATTTAACTGGCTTATACCTTTGAATGAATTAAATTTTTGTTTTGTTTCTTCTTATCGCTATCATATTGTATAAATTTCTTTGAATTTATGTTTATATGAATGTTTATATAATTTATGTACATGTGTGTTGTGCAAAATTTATTTGCAAAGAATATCTATGGATCTCTTCTTCCCCTTTAGTACTTATCAAAATTCCTTACCACTACATTTATCTTCAAGAGTTATGAAACATAGATCTATGTGAGTTCCTCTAACAAGTTTCATTTATTATTTATACTATTTTTAGAAGAGTGATAAACTAATCTTGATACAGATGCATCAACACCCTTTCCCTTAATGCATTCCTTCTTCCCCTTTTCTTTGGAAAATTAGTAGAATAGAATTAGCATTTTAGCTATATTTTATGTTGAGTTGGATCAACACTCTACATCTAGGTTTAGGAAGGAACTAACCTTCTTGGGAGGTCTGATCTCACCAACAAGGTACCACACTTCGAGATTATTCCCATTGTATCACTAGATTGTTGAAAAAGTTCAACAAAGGGTGAAAATCTATGTGACAATAGTTTCCTAGGTCTCCTTGCCTATATAGAGCCCACAATGGAGATATGATGTGTTTTATTTAGGATTACATATTAAAATCCCTTTGGATTCAAAGTGCATACCTCATTGAAGCAGATCCACCTTGATTTTGTATTTTAACCTTTATTTTTTATTAATAGATTGGGTTTAATACTTTGGAGACTTAGTTTTTCCCAAGGTACATCTATTGTCACATTGTGTCGTGGTTGTTTTATACTCTTTTAGTTTTCCTCTATCCTTGTTTTTTATTCTAAGTATTGTTACTATGATGAAACTCTCTTGAAATTTATATAGATTAGAATAAATTGTAATAATTTATTCATTTCATTAAGTAGGTGTAAGTGATACAAATAGAAAGGAATAAATGGAAATTCTAATGGTGACCAAATAGCCAAACAAATGACCTATATGTGGCATGAATAAAACCTTCTCTTAGCTAATCTCAACTTGATAGGAGTATTAGGTTGACCTGTAGGATCCCCTTGGCATTTTTATTTATCTTTATTGATCATTTACCAAGTGTTCATGATTTGTCACTTGTGATAATGTTTTTTTTAATTATTAAATGATAGAATCACCATTTTAAATCAAACTACCATTTTTCCAAACTTGCAACTTATTTAGGGATTTTTTAATCATCATAATAATTTTATTAGTAGAAAAACTAGTGATTTTTTTCATTTTTATTTGTGAAAATATTTAACATGTGTTATTATTGCAACAATTATGTCTCAAAACTATAGGTGATCAAATTATAATCAATTGATTATGCCCAACAAAAATAAATTATAATTATCTCTGCTAATTTTGGATTATACTTTATATATAGTATAGAACAAGATCTTAGAGGGGTCTTTTTGTGATTTCATCTAGAGAAATATTTTTTGTCTTACACCATTGGTTAATAATAGTAGGTGTAGTCTTCATGTTTAAAGTTCATAGAAAATTTTCAAGCTTCTAGCAAGATTCCTTCAGTCTCTATCACTATCCAACCAAGCTATGAAGCCTCTTTAATCTCTTGATTAATAATATTGTCAAAATACCATATCCAAAAAAAATTATAATCTCTTTAGTCTTCAACATCAAATTTCTTTTTTTATCCCCAGTTTTTGTGTTTGGTCTTTTTCACCTTGTTTCTAGAAATGAGAGTCCATAATAGAGAGGAGAAAAAATATTAGATAGTTGGATATATGAGGACCATGATGCAAATAACATATATTTATACACATATGATTGTCATTTATCCATGCAGTGTATTTCATTTTTAGTTGTTTTTTTTTTTTTAAACAAAGTAGTTGTTAAACTTTCTATTTTTTCACTCTAGAGTTACAAAATGTATTTGTAAGATTTACATTTAGATTATTTTCTAGTTTACTGGATTAGAATAGTTTACTTCTCTATAATTTTATTGATAAAGAAAATAACACTTTATCCTCAACAACCCACAACAAAGCACATAAGATCAACATACAACTTATTTGTGTTTAAACAAGATAATATTCAAATCAGTGAGACCAATGAACAAGAACTAAATGAGAAATACAATCATTCTTTTATTATAATTTTCATAAAAAATAACAAGTAATTATATTTTATTTGAATTTATAAAAGTGATTTTTTGGTTGAAGAATGAAAAGAGGAAGGAGTTAAATTTCCTAGTCATTGGTTTCTTTCATATATTTTCCTTCATACTTCTTGTTCAAACCACCATCGTCACTAAAAAGAGGAAAGGATATCTTGTTGATTTTAATATTTACAGATCATTGCAAGGATAAAATAGTTTTATTTATGCATTCAAGCCATTCTAAAATATCAAAAGATAAAAATATTAATCTCATTAATATGCTCATTCCAATAAAATGCATTAGATAAATTCAATTAGTTTACATACCTAAAAACATAAAAACTAATCATAAACTAGTTGTATTATTTAGTTTAATATTATTTGTTTCAACACTTAGTACAATTAAAAAAAATAGAATCAACATTAGATTAATCTTAAATTGTTGATTTATATTGTTATTTTAACATTTTAAATAGTTAAAAATATTTATTACAAGCATAAAGATAAAATAATTAACTTGTACGACATTTTTGTTCGATCTAGGCAAGATCTTAATGTTGGAGTAGCTAAGATCTGCTTGTAAACTCAAAATAATCCACTAAATATAATATACAAGATGAGAAATATTATAAGGATGAGATTAACACTATATGAAATGTACAAAAGTGACTTGATTATAAAGGCAAGGAGGAGGAAGTGAGAAGGTAGGAGTGAAACTTTGACTACCCCTACAAGAATAAAACAAGTGTAGGACTCTAGAAAAAGTGTTCAGACACTTGGTGAGTCCACATGAGGTGAGAAAAAAGGTGAGGTGCCTCCCAAGTGAGATTAAGTGTAGTGTGAATAAGACCCTCCTAGATAGGATACAATATAACTAGTTTGATAATAACTCACTTCACACTTACACCCCCCCTTAAGTGAAACTTAGGGAGAAAGATAAACACTAAAAAGAAGTCCCAATAACAATGCCCGATATGGTACTCATGTAGAATAATGATCTCTCACAAATGGAGAAAAGGAGAAAATCTAGTGGGAACATAACTACTCTCAAAAAAGAGAGAAAGAGAAGGATAAAACCTCCTAAAAGGAGACACTATGAAGATAGGAACATGATGATAAAGAACTCCAAATATGAATTGGTGTCTATTAAAATTAAAATACCTCCAAAGAATCTAGATTAAGGTAGGAGATACAAAAAATTACATGAGTGTACCTATAATACACTACTCAACAATGAATACATAGATGACATGAAGGAAATCACACTAGATATGAGGTTGAAGATGCATATTGTGCAATTATAAAGTAGCACACAATAGAAAATGCATGAGTGATCTGTAGTATACTACTAAAATATGCAGGGTGCTCTACATGCATACTAGAATCTCACATATGATCAACTAAAATATTCCCTCCATAGGAGAGATAAAAAGAGGTGGTCTATGTAACCCCCATAAAGTAGAAGGATGATCCACTTCTCCACTAAACCAAGGAAGAATTAGCATATCATTGTGATAATGCCCCCTTTAATGCTAGCAAGGAAGAGGTATAGGTAGATCAATTGAAATCAGGCACAAAAGTGTGCATAGGAATGTAGAAGCAACATCGGGTCTAATAAAATATGTACACAACTAAAAAAGGTGTACAAAATTGCAAGGAACACACACATGAGACAAGAATCGCCAAGATTCATTGTTGTGATGGCAAAGACTAAGGCACTACACAACCCCCCATTACACTTTATAAAATAGTGCATGTATAAAGGAGGCACTATAGATGTGCAAAATTCCCTCCCTAAGGAACACAAATTTAGTTTTTGGCACTTTATATCAGTGCACTAAAGTCATATTTATTGTTTGAGTTCTTACAAGTGTTCTTACAAGAAAACTTATAGTTTTATGTCATGTGGGAAATTAAGACATAAATGAAGCATGCCTTCTAGAACTAAAAAAGTAAAAATAAACCCCCATTATTAAAACCATAATCCACCAATAAAACTTAGAATGATATGACACATTATTTTAGTGCATTTATAAATTCCACAAAGTGGATTTGATGTACAAATCCTCAAAAGAGGAATATGCAAAATTGATAAAAAAAAATTGTACAATCAATAAAAATAGATAGCACCACTGTATAGAGCTTAAAAACTAAGCAATATTAAAAAAATAGCCCTCAAAATGGTGTCAATATGAGCCCAAATGAGCCCTCTAAAGTTCCAAAAAGGGAACTGTGTAAGGTGACCTTGAAGAATTATGATTTTTTAAGAAAATCGTACACCATACTTAAAATATTTTATACCACTAGATAAAGAACAATAAAATGCATAGAATGAAAAAATTCACTCAAAAATATGTTCGTATGGTTGAGAACGAGACACCTGAAGTTAGCTAAAAAATCAAATTAGCCATTGATGAAGGGGGAAAACTTTGGTAAAATAGGGTGAGTCAGCAGACACCGACATTAGAATATTCCCCCAATAGAGACAATATTACCTACAATAGAATATTTGATAGAATATTCCCTAGTGACAAAAAAGGAGTAACAAACTTCATGGTGATCAACATATTCTTAGTGGTCAATTAAATATTCCAACTTCATGAAATATTTAATAAATATACTCCTGGAAAAACAATTGAAAAAAAAGAGTAGAATCAACAAAACATTCATGTTCTTGATAGTATATTATTTTACATTTGGTGACGACTTGTTGGTGTTAGGATTATGCAATTAATTTTGTTGCTTCTGGATTTGATTGTGTGCTTATTTAAATAAGAACACATTCAAATCTAGAAGTAGCAAAATTAATTACATATGGATTGTGGAAATCTAATTACTTTGAGGATTATGCAAGTTGATGTCAACACTTTGTAGGAGGTACCTACACAAAAACCAAAAATAAATTGCAATTCCACATGCCTATGTAAGGGCTTATTTTATATGTGAACCAAGAATGATTGATATAGAGGATGGTACTATTGTGCAACAACATGAAAAATATAGAGATACATATGAACTTTATAGATTTTTGTATGACCTTTGTTGATGGCCTCTCAAAACCTCAAAAAATGTTTTATTGCTGAGAATCAAAGTGTTATATATGAATCTTCATTTCTCAGCCCTTTTGAGCGCAATGGAAGTGTTCATTTTTCACCAAGATGTAAAATTTGAAATATAATTCCCACGACCATTATAAATTCAATAAAGGAATAAATGGAGTTGCAAGCTTTCTTTTATACCATATTGGAGCAGCCAAGATCTACTTGCAAACTCAGAACAATCCACAAACAAAAATATGCAAGATGATAAAATATCATCAGCATGAGATTAAAACTATATGAAATGCACAAAAGAGCCTTGCTTATAAAGCCAGGGGTGAGGTGAGAAAGTAGGAGTAAAATAATTGGAAAGACAAAAGAGGGGGGCCATCCCACCATTTATCTTCCCAAGAGTTCATTCTTTTTCCATTCCCCATCCTCCATCTTAGCCTGTGTTTTAGTAATTTATTTTAACATGCTATTCCAAATCATAGAACCTCTAGGAGGACTATATGTAGAAATAAAGAAAATCTAATTATTATTTTCAAGATACTTTTCCCTAAACATTAAGGCTTGATATATTTATTACTTAATAAAAGATTCCATCCTATTTTGGATAAAAGGGATTTATTAAAATTTCGAATCCTCTTACTAGCCAAACCTCCATTCCTCTTGGTTTTACAAATAGTTTCCCAATTAACAAGAGAAATTATTTTCTTTTCTTCCATTTTTTCCAAAGATTTTTTTGAATTTTCTCAATTTTTCATCAATAAAAGCATAAAATTTAAACAAGGAGACATAAAAAACATGAATATTTTGTAAGGAGGCTTTGAGAAGCTGATACTTCCTAGCTTGAATAATAATTTTCCCTTTCCAACCAACCAATTCACTCTTAACTTTTCAAAAAATACCTTTCTAATAATTATTTGTCAACTTCTTAGTTGATAGAGGAAGACCCAAGAACATTGCAGGGAGATTCAAATTTTGACAACCTAGGATTATAATGATCTTTTTTCAAGGAAAACATCAGTATTAAGAAACTATAAGACACTCTTATTATAATTGATGTGTTGACTAAAAGCATTAACATACCTACTCAATAAAATTTTCTATTACCTTGCTTCATTAATAGATGAATACCATAAAATAATGGTATCATCCACAAACTATTGATGTGAACAAGGGGGTAAAGAAGAGGAAAACATAACCCCATTAGCAATTGAGAAGCAATCATTTTTTTAATATTCCTATCTAAGACCTCATCCATAATAATAAAAAGATAGGGAGAGATACGTTCACCTTGCCTAAGGGTATGTGGAGGATCATCATGGAAAAAAAAGCCCTTAAGTGGCAAAAAATTCAGAAAAAATAGAGTTAGGCAACTTGACGTAAAAATTTGAATAAGTTATCTATATTATTGAAAAAATATGTAAGAGTAGAACCTATAGAAAATTGAATGTAGTTTGTAAACTACTAGGTTTTTTTATAAAAAAAAAATCTATTTAAATGGTGAAAATTTGAAATTTCAATGCAGTGGTACTTAAATTTCAGGGAAAAAAAGAAGTAGGTGTTTGTTTGACCACCCTAACCACAATAAAATGATAATATTTTTTTATAAGATTTTAGATATAAGTAGAGGACTCATTCCCTGATGTGATGCATATTTTTTGTAATTTTTTTCCAAGTAAATAATTAATTATGAATTTTTATTACAAATTTTTAAAAAATATAAAACTCGTATGTCCTAATTACCTTAACTTGGTCAAAAATTCATGAAATTCATTTTTCTTTTTTAATCATATAGTATGTGAAGTATAGAATGTGACGATGTTTTGGATTCAAAAATGTGATAGCGTTTGAAAGCTACAGATGTTTTTCAATTAGCCCATCAATCAGGTCTTTAGTCATAATTTGAATAGAAAATGAATAATAATTACTTATTAAATTCAAAGAAAAGCATAATTTATATCGGTGGAAAGCTGAGAATCTCCTTTAAAAACCCTTTTTGTTTCATCAATTTTGGGTAAAAAAATAGTCGTTAGCCACATACCCATCATATTGCCACTTTTTGGCCCATCATGATCCTGCACATACCCCTAAGATCCCTACTACTTCTAAATAAACCTCCCAAGATTCCATTCACAAGAACAAATAATTTAGGATTAACCCACTCCTTTATTACATGCAAAATTCTCCCCTTAAACCCAAATATTTGAAGAACAACAAATAATAATGACCAAGAGACTTTGTCATAAGCTTCAGAGATATCAAGTTTAAGGATCATACCTAGTTTCCTATCATTGTCCATTGAGTGTAAGATCTCATGAGTGGTAAGGGAGACATCTAAAATATATCTTCCAAGAACAAACCCATTTTAATTTTGAGAAATAAGGCCATGTAAGAAGGGTTTAGTTCTATTGAAAACCAACTTAGAAAAAATATTATAGATAATATTGTATAGACGTATAGGTCTAAAGTCAAAAAAGCTAACCACCTCTCCCTTTTTAGGAACCAACACAATAAAAGTAATATTAATTTGTTTCAAGATTCTACAATACTTGAAAAAAACCTTTGCAACAACAATAATATCATAGCTAACAATATCCAAGAAATATTTGAATAAGGAAGGAGGGAAGCCATATGGGCCTAGGGACTTGTAAGCCCCCAAAAAAGCATAGTAGCACAAAATTCATCTTCCATAGCATCATTATCAAAATTGCTAAGACCATTAGGAATTAATTCTAGAATAATATTGCAACTGAAATCAATCATCTAGTCATAAAAGAGTTTCTTGAAAGAAAGAGACAACATCACTACATTTTCATTAGTAGATAAGTCTCCACTATCCACACTAACCAAATCTTTAATAAATTTATTTTTCTATGCTTAAGGGTGGACTGGTGAAATAAATTAGTACTCCTATCACCTTCAGTGAGCCATTGAATACACAATTTTTGTTTCCAAAAAAATTCCTCTCCCATAATTAGTTTATGCCACTTGTTGATGGGTGTTTTATGCACTTCTCAACACAGGTAATGCATAGGTGCATCACCTCTCTTGAAATACAATCTTCCACAATCAAATTGTAGAACACTATCCCAAGGTCTCTAATATTAGGTCTTGACTGTGCTTGGAATATCTCAATTGTTTCATGTGATTTGTTGGAATCACAAGGCGGCCTTACAAATGAGTTACAAAGCATGGGAAGTTGGGTTTGTAAATGGAGTTCTTAAAGTGTAGAAATTGTTGCTTAGTTTCTATAGGTTTAAACAATAGTCTGGAACTCCTATTTTAGCTTTAGATTTGGCTTTACAATGTGCAATGAACCTTGTTCAAAGTCATTATTAAAAAAAAGGTAAAAAAGGCAGGGGAAGGGAGAAGTTCCTAGACCTAAGCTATGAATGAAAAGTAATCATGGAGGCTACTACAATAGAAAAAAATCCTAAATTGGGTTTTGCTTGGCCAAGAGGAACCTATAGTTACACAAAACCAGTGCAATCTTCTAAGGACTGCAGATTTTTAGATTGTACACACACAACATGAACATGCAATTGAACTAAGTTGCAGAAATGAAGTAAGGAAGCTCATACTAGCTTTACAAAGTGATTCATCATCAACAAACCACAAAAAGAATGAGATAGAAATTCATCAAATACTATAAAAACAAACACCATTATCACTTCCACTCAAGAAACTAACAACTAAAATAATAGGGAAGTAGAACCATGAATGCATAATGAACAAACACAATAGAAACACCCATAAATCATGCAGTGTATCTCTATATTACTGCAGAATACCTTTACACCAACTCTCCAACTATTTACAAATGAGGGGAAAACCCCTATTTATAGTTTTCCAAAGCCCAAATGAATGGATAGGATTAATTCACAATGTGTGGCTTAGATTTACTTTACACTAGGGTTTCACCTACCCCACAATATTCATCAATTTAAAATACAACTTTGTCTCATTCCTATTTTATATTTTAGTGCCCTATCACTATAACACTTTTGTCCTCTAGTCAATTGCCCTTTTGCTATAGTAGAAGCTGTTGAAAACTACCCCTTTATCGATGTGTTCCCAAAATTCCTTAGTGAATCATATGAGCCTTGTTTGTAGATTTGAGTCACTATGAAATGGATACGCTATCCTTGATCCGACAAGGCATCTCTTGATGGATCATGATCATTCAATGAAAATCAGGACAACCCTCCTTTTTGGCTTTAGCAAACAACTATTTGATTCCCTTAGCACTGATTTCCCTTATCATACAACTATGTATTTTCCAGTCCACCTGACAAACCAATTGTTGTAAAAATTATTTTGTAGAAAATCCTTGTCAACCCTGGTACATTCTCTTAGATGGCCATGTGGAAGCAAACCCATGGGTGGATCCATCTTGCATAATCTCCTCTAGTAGAAAACTCCATTTAATAGTCGTATTCTTGCATAAGATAATAAATTTAATTAAGCCCATAAAGTAATGACATAAAATTCTCCCTTAAATTCCCATCAATCACCTTGTTGATCCTTAGGATTGAAATTAGTATATCCTCACAAATAGATAGACATCTTCTTTCATTGTAGTTTAAGATATACATACATTAGTCAAAATTGATCATAAAATTTATCGTTTTACCACTACATGCAAAAGGGAGTGGTTGGAGAGCAGGTACATTCCACTACCAAGACTTCCTTGAAGGTTGAGTGCCTAAAAATTTAATCCATTCAACTATGTTTTGTACATCCTTCAATCGGTCCACAACTTGTACTCACTTCCACCAACTGATGATGATCAATCCGAAGGGTTGAATATGATACAAAATTCTACCATGTTTTTTCCATCCACGAGTTGGGAAGGCGGGGTTCCTTAATGGGAAGATTGTGAATAACAACACCCAGGTAAATAGCTTCTGCATGAGTGGAACCCACGCAAACAACTTCTGTCCTGACTTGCGGGTGGAGTAATGCGAAGCGCTGAGGTGTAATCACTACCATGGTGATGACAAAATATGAATGACCATCCACATAACTTACCCCACAAACTCATTTTCCTCCTTGTTTGTTGTTTGGATTCATCCCACCTCCCTTCCTAATCATAATCTATTTCACTCGATCCAAATAATCACCCATTGAATTTGAATTCATCTTGATGAATGACCACCTTTGATGTTTACGTGTGTCGCATGAAGAGGCTCCAACCATTAAAGTCACCCCTCCCATTGCAAAATAATACCACTCCTTCTTCACACGTAATAAATAATTTGTCATAATAGTGGACAATGCCTATTCAATCCACAACTATTGATCGATCCATGGGAACATCTAGTTTCCAAAAAAAACAAGCTTTGTGCGAAAAGGTGGTGATTAATAATTACTCATATGTTCGAGACCCAGTAGAGAGGTACATTGGTAGATCATTGAAGAAGCTAGATCTATTGACTCAAGATCTATGCACCAACTCCCTAAGTCCATCATCATAAGCTTCACCTTTCAAGATGATATTCTCCATGAAAGGGAGATGTGAGTGAGCCAAGTAGGTGGAGGTAGTAGCGTGACTACTTATGGACTGTCATAGCTAGATTCTAATGAGATGGCAACACCACATGATGCAAAACTCACATTGCAGGCTATTGCCAGGCCCAAGAGAGTGGGGTTCCTCCATATAATTTTTGTTTGTGAACGATTTTGAAAAATTGTAGCCTCCATCACAACAAGCCCCACACACTACTGACTTCATGCCACGAGCTAGATACACACTTCGACACTGGTTAATGAATCTATATTTGCATGGAAACAATGGTTGAGGTGTGATCATAAGTGTTAGGGTTAGAGATGGCAGATCTAACAATTAAATGCAGATTTAATTAACAAAACAGAGAAACTAAAACATACACAGAATAAATCATAACACAGAATTTAACGTGGTTCACCCAATTTGGGCTACATCCACCAAACCGCAGCCATCCAATACTTTTATTATCCAGTGAAAAACCCCTTCGAATAATCGCGTTTTTTCATCCTCCTGAAAATACCCATCCGAACCCCTTTTTACCAAGCTTAGAAGCTTCCAGATTTTAGGGTTCTACAAAATCAGATTTTTCCTTTTAAATTGAGGACGGGGGGCCAGGGTGTACAGTATACCATGGGCTATACAGTATAGCATGATCAGTCGCCACATACCAACAATCTCCCACTTGGAGACTGATCAGGCTCCACACCACCACAATCTCCCACTTGGAGACTGATCCTGGATGACATTGCTGCAATTACAGCTCCCACTGGAAATAAGTACCTTGGACCCTGCTGCTCTGTTATACTTGAATTTAACCTTGAAGACCAACCGAAGCTGAAGAGGAGCTCAGCTTCTCCCTTGTCACCGCCTTCGTAAACATATCCGCTGGATTGACATCTGTATGTATCTTGTCCAACTTAACCTGTCCATCCTCCAACACCGACCGAATGAAATGATATCGCAATTGGATGTGTTTTGTTTTAGAATGCGAGCAGAATTCTTTGCAAGATGTATAGCACTTGGCTGCTGTAAACAAGTAATTTCCAGCCTGTTGTTTTCCCAACTCCTCCATGAAAATTTGCAGCCATATCATCTCCTTTGCCGCTCTGTTGCAGCAACATACTCTGCCTCTGTGGTGGATAAAGCAACCACCTTCGCAAGCGAGAAATCCAACTCACTGCTGTCCCACCAACTGTAAATACATAACCTATGGTACTCCGCCTGGTATCTATATCCCCTGCTAAATCTGAGTCAACATAGCCTTTTAAATCAGTATTAGAGCCCCCAAAACATAAACAATTATCGGATGTACCTCTCAAATACCTGAGAATCCATTTTACTGCATTCCAATGCTCAACTCCGGGATGACTCAAATACCTGCTAACAACTCCTACAGCATGTGCAATATCCGGTCTAGTGCATACCATGGCATACATTAAACTACCTACAGCTGAAGCATATGGAACCTTGGACATTTTTTCTTACTCCTCTTGTGTCTTTGGACACATATCCTTAGTCAATTTGACATGACTAGGCAAAGGTGTGCTGACAGCTTTTGCATTCTCCATATGAAATCTCTGCAACACCTTTTTAACATAATTAGCCCGAGATAAAAACAAATTTCTATTTTTCCTCTTTCTACGAATTTTCATACCAAGGATTTGTTTTGCTGCCCCCAAATCCTTCATAGCAAAAGACCTTGCTAACTGTTGTTTTAGCTCACTGATGTGATCCATGTTAGACCCAGCCTACAAGCATGTCATCAACATATAAACACAAAATAATGTAGCTATCATTATCCAACTCTTAAAATAAACACAATGGTCGGGAATTACACTGGCCGTAGCCTTGCTCACCATGCTAAACTCAAGCCAAATTTTAAATACCATTGTCTAGGTGCTTTGCTTCAAGCCATATAAACTTTTCTTCAATCTACACACTAGTTTCTCCTACCTTGACCTCAAATCCTTGTGGTTGTTCCATATAAATTTCCCTTCCAAATCACTCATGGAGAAAGGTCATGGTAACATCAAGCTGTTCTAAATGCAAATCTTCTGCAGCCACAATACTTAAAACAATACTAATAGAAGTCATTTTAACAACAAGAGAAAAAATCTCATCAAAATCAATACCCTTTTTCTGTGCAAATCCCTTTACAACTAATCTGGCTTTAAATCTTTTCTTACCTCCATCCTCCTCTTTCAGCCTATAAATCCATTTGTTTGGTAAAGCCTTTTTACCTGCAGGCAACTTGCATAAATCCCAAGTCTAATTTTCCAGCAAGGAGTCCATTTCTTCTTTCATTCCATGCTCCCACTGAACCTTGGTATCCACCTGCATAGCTTCATCATAATATTCTGGTTCACCAGCATCAGTTAACAGAATAGTATACAAATAGGGAGAGAATCTTTCTGGAGGTCTACTTAACCTTGAAGATCATCTAACAGGAGTTTGTGGTATTTGTTGCTGCTGTTGTTGCCCAGCATGAGGAACCACTGAAACATTATTGTTTGGAGTATCATCCAACACTACATAATCTTTTCCTTTCTTCTCATGCTAAAGCAACAGATCTTTGTACAACACTTTCTCATTGAATATGACATCCCTGCTTCTCACAATTTTCTGATTTTCAAAATCCCAAAGCCTATAACCAAATTCATCAATGCCATATCCAACAAATACACATTTCTTTGATTTTGCATCAAGCTTGGTTCCTATTTTCGTAATCTACATGTGTAAATGCTTCTACAAACTCAAGGTTTTGAGAAAAGAATAACTCACCTTTCTTACCTTCCATGCTTCCTCTGGAATACCACAACCCAAAGGAACCGAAGGACCTCTATTTATTAAATATACAACGATATTGACAGCCTCTTCCCACATGTTTAAAGGCAGACAAGCATGTAATCTCATAGTCCGTGCATGCTCCATTATTGTCCTATTCATGCGCCACCACTCCATTTTCCTGTGGAGTCCTTGGAACCGTTTTCTGCCTACTAATACCATTAGAGGAACAATAATCTTCAAACTCTTTAATGCAATACTCACCACCATTATCAGATCTGAGACATTTTATCTTTTTACCCGTCTCATTCTCAACCAAGCTTCTCCATTTTTTGAAAGTTTCAAATACATCAGATTTATGCCTAAGGAAATAAATCCATACCTTTCTAGTTGCATCATCAATGAATGTAACATAATACAAAGAGCCACCGAGAGAAGATACCTGAGCTGGTCCCCATACATCCGTATGCACAAGCTCCAATTTCTCATCTTTCTTTTGCTTCCCATCCTTGAGAAAACTTACTCTCTTTTGTTTTCCATACACACAACTTTCACAGAAAACTACATATTAACACATTTTAGACCGTAAAACATTATTTGAATGAAGTACTTTCTATACCTTTTGCACTCATATGCCCGTTCATTATGCCACGCTGATTCAGAGTCCACAATAATTGTATGATCTTCTACCTGCTGAACTGCAGCAACTATTCCTAAACATTGATCTTTTTTTGTAACAATTAAAGTAGAAGGAACAGTATGACTTGTACAAAGATATAAGGTACCTACTTTCACACCTTTGCTACCACTAAGGCACCCTTTGTGACCTTCCACTTTATCACTAAATGTAACAACACAACCTTCATCATCTAGTTGCCCTCGCTGAAATTAAATTTCTGGCTTAACTTTGAACACATGCCTTTACCCTCAATGAGTAGCCACGATTCCCATTTTGCAACTTAATCTTGATTCTTCCCTTTCCAACAATCTAACAGGGTTCGTTATCTCCTAAATAAACCAGCCCAAAATCCCCTTGGACATAATCAAGAAAATAACTTCTATGGGGGTAGCATGAAATGAAGCCCCCGAATCTAACACCCAAGAATCGTCAGCATTATCAAGAGAAAGAATCAAAGCATCCTCATCAGATTTATTACTTACCACATTTGCCTCTTTACTTCCTTCCTTTCTGTCTCCTTCTTTATTTTTCCGAGACCAGCAATCTTTCTTCAGATGACCCGGCTTACCACAGTACCAGCAATCCCTCTTGTCTCTAGATTGAGACCTTTTGTCCTTTGATTTTCCTCGTGACTTCCCACGTTTCCATAATTGTTTCCTCTCTCCTTTTGTTCTCCTTGCTTGCATTCAAAACAACGATGTGGATGTTCCTTTCGAGCTTTTCTCTGAATTTCCTGCCAAAGATAACACCCAACATCATCAAACTTCAATGTATTTGAACCAGATAGAATTGCTAACGACCATTACCAAGCTATTCCGTTTTCGGGCAAAGAACACAAGAATCAAAAGATCTAACTTCTTCATCAAAGTTTACATTTACGGTTAATTGATAGACGTGATAAACTCATTTAAATGATCGAGAATCGACCACCTTCTACCATTTTCATATTAAATAAACGCTTCATAAGAAATACCTTATTCAAGCGAGGCTTTTCATATAACTTTTCCGGTTTCCATCAACTCTTGAGTTGTCTTTGCTTTTGTAATATTGAACGCCACTGTTTGTGCTAGGCACAAACGAATACTGCCAAGAGCCTTTCTATCCAAGATCTCCCAGTCCTCATCTGACATTACTGCAGGTTTCTTGGCTTTCCCTTCCAATGGCCACCATAAATCCTTCTGATAGAGATAGTCCTCCATCTGCATCTTCCATAACTGATAGTTCTGCCCGTTAAACTTCTCAACCTTTTTACCCTCGTCTGCCATTGCTCCCACTCAACCGTGAGACTCCCACTCAACCGTGAGATCTTTCCTACAGATGATAATCAAAACACAACTTGCTCTGATACCACTTGTTAGGGTTAGAGATGGCAGATCTAACAATTAAATGCAGATTTAATTAACAAAACAGAGAAACTAAAACATACACAGAATAAATCATAACACAGAATTTAACGTGGTTCACCCAATTTGGGCTACATCCACCAAACCGCAGCCATCCAATACTTTTATTATCCAGTGAAAAACCCTGTTACAATCTTGCAAATAATCGCGTTTTTCATCCTCCTGAAAATACCCATCCGAACCCCTTTTTACCAAGCTTAGAAGCTTCCAGATTTTAGGGTTCTACAAAATCGGATTTTTCCTTTTTCATTGATTTTTCCCTTTTTCGGTGATCACGCGAGGACGGGGGGCCAGGGTGTACAGTATACCATGGGCTATACAGTATAGCATGATCAGTCGCCACATACCAACAATAAGCATCATTTTGTTCCCCCCTACCCAAGATCGATCACCCGTACATTGATGAGAAGAAAGAGCATCCCACATGAACCTCGAGTCTTGAGGGGAAAAAAGATAAATGATAGATCGCCGATCAAAATGACTGGACTCTCTCTATACATCCACTCCACCAATATGGTGGTCATTTCATGGGTGAGCGAAGGTTGTGCAGAGATAATAGTTCATTCAAAGGGGAGGTCCTGGGGACCCAAGGATATAAGAAAACTATATTAGTAGTGCCTAAAGGATAATTCATTAATACTACTGAATGGGACTCACTTCCCACCTCGAGCCCGATCATCATGGAGTCTGCTGAATTTAGAGAGAAATTATTAAGTAGTTCATTAGATCAATCCCTTACGATAATGAACCAAAATGGAGCAGGGAGACACTGTCGGTTACCTTGACCCTTCCTTCATTGATTGAGCTTAATAGATTTCACGTACATATCTTTCTCTAAATTGCTCTAGTTTTATTCCCTTTAGAGATTTCGTGATATAGATCCTTGGTGGTCTTTGCGAGTAATTCTTTGGCATTGGTAGCTACAATACTTATACTTAGAAAACCCGAATAGGTAGTGTCGGGAATGAATTAAGGGGAGGCGTGGGGAGGTAGTTGTAGTTGGGTAGCACTGAGAAGGACTGGTTTATGAAAGGTAATGACTTGTATGTATCAAATTCATGCAACACCCACATACAATGAGTGTCCTCGTACGTCACCCAATCACATATGAATATCCTCAATATAAAAGTATATGTGTATCCTTATCTCGGGTGGCAATGTTTCAGGAATATACTTGAGAGGGAAACCAAATTCATCTAAGGTGATCACCAATTCACAGGTGCACTGATCGTTTACTCTAACCATTCTAGCATCAAATTCTTATGTAATTGTTACCCATTTTTAAATCATTGGTTCAAAAGTGTAGAATTTTTTTTAAACTGAGGAAAGATAAGGTACATTTTATTATCCTCCTTCATCACATTCAAATGTATAAATGAAAAATCTTTAAAAAATTGCAATTACAAACTATTACATTCATACACATGCATGTAATAGAGAAATATTCACATATTTCTGAAAATGTAATCTTTATTGAATGTGATAAGATACATGTGTCTCACACAGCAAGTCGTGAAACTGACTTTTCCTTGATACAAATAAAAGTAAATAAATACATGAATAAATGAAGGAAAATAAATGTGCATGTAGAGGGATGACTAGTCATTGCCTGAATGAATGGTTGGTGTTTTCCTCACCTTGGTGTTGTCCTCATTGCTTGTCTTTCCTAGTTTTCATGCGCTCCTATTCCTGCAACAATTAAGCAATGTGTTAGAGTTATACTCTAAGCAATGAAAATTCATAACTATACATGATCATTTATATTATCCACCTATTCATGTATCAATTTGTCTCCATGTTCATCAAAGATCAATGAAAGCCTTAGGTGTCTAGGAAAGCCATTTGGTCAATGTACACACAAAAGGCAGTCATTTTTTCCTAACTTGTTTGTTCCATGTGCAGTTACAGGTGCAGTTATTTTTAGATCAAATGAGTGGAGATAAATGTGGCTCCCAGAAGGTTGAGCCCAACTCATAACATGACATAAGCAATATGAACATCATGAGAATGTTTGCCAGAAGTTAAAAAAAAAATCACCACAATATGCAAAGTGTGAGTAATATCAGTACTGCAAATTAATTTCATTTTCAGAGTGCATTACACATTCAAAGGTCAACATTTTTCCATTTACAAAATTTTTGTAATATGTCAGAATCTAGTGATGCAGGAAATAGTCATGTAGCTAACAGAGATATCTAGAATATCATGAGATATTGAAACAAATTTTTGTTTCAACAGTGTGAAATTGAATACAAAAATAATGTTTTCCTCATTAAGGTAGTGAGATCAAAGAGTGGAAATTTGTAGGAGGAACCATTCCAATCAAAAGGAAGCATCTAGAATGAGAACACAGATTATTGCACAATATTCTTATGTAATGAAACTTTTTAGGTATCTTTTCAAAGGCGGACCATGGAGTTTCAAATATGAGAAGTAGTTTGATCACTGTATTTGTGGAAGAGACATCAATCAGAGAGGTTTTAGAGAGCTATAAAGGGGGTATTCCAACCACAATCATATGACCACAGGACTGGAAGCATATAAAGAAAGAGCAATTTGCAGACACCCAATTGGGGTTTCACATTCAATCATAAACACAGAAAGGAAGGTTTTCAGAAGCAACACCATCATAAAAATCACCTTCATGTTATGTGCTGGCATGATCTTATAATGAGGATATAGGGTGCCATCAAGATAGAAGATGTAAGAAATAAGCAAATTATCTAAATTTGTGTTCTCTTCTTCTGCAAATGGAGCTCGAAAATAACATTATTTCCACAGAATGAGTAGAATATGAGTAAATACAGTATATTAATCAAAAAGAGATATCATTGTGCTAGGACCAACTTTCACTATTATAAGGTCACAAGATCATAGATGGAATGGAGTCTGCAATAATGAAATATTTCTAAGACAAAAATGAATCGAAATCAACATGGAAGGATGGAGGCCATGACCTAAAGGGCTCAGAAATAACAAAATGAATTTGTTTTTATTTATGTTTTGGTCTTAGATCATAGCTTACCAGTGAGCCTTTTGAAGAAAAAAATGACAGATTATATACATTGAAGCCTCAGTATCTTCAAAATCCACCATCAGTCTTCTGTAAAAGCTTCAAGGAGCTTGAAGAAATTGCTCGTGGTGGCCAGGCAGAGAAGAAATACATACAAAAAATGAAATGAGAAGATGAAATAGCAAACACATAACATGATAAAGGAATCAAAACAATCCAGTGAGATCATGCAGAATGCCGCGGCTTGTGAGGCCAATTTTATAAATGGAATGCTTTCTTTTCAATTTTGTTTTCAAAAAAAGACTTACCAGTTTGTTTCTAAAGAAGAATCATTGCACAAAATCTTTACTACAGGCTGCGAATTCGTGGTTTCCACAGAGTTCCAAACCCTACTTTTGGTGGCTAAGCTTCTTCAGGAAGCTTCATAAGATAAATGAATATCTTTTCATTTGTTTTATTTTGTTTTCCATTTAGGTTCTCATAACCCTAATATTCTGATGAAATTTTAAACTTTCTTTTTGTCTAACTTTTAAATTATATGCATCATGCCAACTTATCCACGTGCTTCCTTTTCTTTCATAAGCCTATGACTTGGGCACGTCTAAGTCTTTTTGACTTAGCAATTCCCATTATTTTGGGAATTTTATCAATGCATGGAGACCCTTGATTCTTGTATTCTTTCTATAATGTAAATGCTTAAATTCAGATGATAGATTATAAATCATTTGTGTTGAGTCATTATCTTTTAAAATTGGAGGTTTCCAACGTATGAAGAGAATATAGTGATATGACCAAGTCATGAATGAAGATGTGGTTGTATTGATAGCATCCCACAAACAAAGGGAAGTTGGATTTTTGTTTGTAAACATGTGGAGGAAGGATAGGGTGTTTCATTACTTCATTGAAGGAATATAGGACTTTTTGGAGCATTTAAATAGGGTGTTTATGGTTGGAGAAGTCTTGCATGACTTTTTCATCCAACATTGGCTATTTTAGAGTGGATTGGAAGGCTAGATTTTAGGCATGAAGGTTGCATCCGACCCAAGAAGCTTCCATTTCCTATTTTGGTGGAGCTTTCTTACTTATGCTTTGGTAATTCATTTTTGTGGGGACTTCTTGAGTTGTACTTCTTAGACTTAGTGACTTTTAATAGTCCTTTGTCATATTTTTGCAAACTTTTTTAACTCAGTTTTGGAGATTAAATTTTGTGCAAACCTTGGAGTATTTTGGTATTGAAATTTCTTGCCTCCTTGTACTTGCAGCTTTGTGCATGTTAATGATTGATTAAGCTATTTGTGAGATTTTTTCATAATTTCCTTTTAGCTTTTGTCTCATAATTTATGTCTTTTCTGCAATTAGAGAATCAATGTAGGTTGTTGATTGTGTCATAAGATTGCTTATAGTTTTCCAATTGTGAAGTTTATCTTCCTTTTGATAATTATTGTGATTGACCTTTTGGTGAAATATTTATGCAAAGATTCACTATAAAAGTTGTGCAAACATAGTTTCAATCTATTGAGACCAAGTGTTACTTTTTTCTTCTCATTATCCATCTTAAGTTTGATGTATCACCGCAGGGTTAAGTTTCATTTCAAGTACTCTTTCTTCCCTTTTCCTTAAAAATTAGTAGAATAGGTGATAACTGAACATAGGAAGCTGGCATCCTCCAGAGGTTCTTTTCCATTTTTAGGTGACCCACAACCTCTGGAAAAGTTCCCATGTTTCTCTAGCTTACTGAGTTTATAACTCAGTTAGGGTGCAAAGTCTTAGAGATAACAATTTTGGCGTGCCCAGTGGGACAAGTTCCACATTATATTGTTGGTTTGGTATGCAACCAACAAGTTTCAGACTTTGCAGAAGTTATTTTAGCATACTTGATGACTTTCTAAAGTAAAAGAACAATAGAGTTAGTGCTGTCACAACTTATGAGAAGAGTACAAACACAAATTTCTAGAGAATTCAAGTTTTTGCGGCTATCACCACCCAAAATACAAGGCATAGCAACAAAAAGAGTACCTCCTTCTAAAAGAGTATAGTCTACACCACCTAGTGTTAGACAAGAAACAATATTTTCATCACCAAGGAGGAGAGGAAGACCATCTAAAAGAAAGACTAAGAATCATTCAACCTCACCTAGCCTTAGAACAGAAAGTTCTCCTTCAAGCAGTCCAATTGCATTTGCTAGTCATATAGATTTTTTTAACATTTTTATCTTCAAGTTCTGTTGTTGCAGCATGTTCATTAGCTGCTGTTTTTACAAATTTAAATCCACCTCAACCACCTCTAATGGCTGCTCCCAGAAATCAGCCTTGTGTGTCATTTAATGGAGGCAGTCCATTAAATTTGGCACATCACAATGACATTCTAGTGGCAGCTTTGAAGAGCTTGCCAATTTTCACTAGGGAAGATCAGACTACCCCAATTGAACATATACGAGATGTGGCTTCGTTATGTGGAGTTCATCACATAACTCAAGAGTATGTTGCTATGAGATTGCTGGCTACATCACTGAAAGGAAAAGCGTTGCAATGGTATAGGGGTTTAGCAGTAGGCTCAATCGCAACTTGGGATGAATTTGGAGACAAGTTGCATAAACAGTTTCAAGACAAGTTTGACAACTTGTCTTTGGTAGAACAACTTACAACTATAAAGAGAGCCCCTCAAGAGCAAATGATGGATTTCTGTTTTCATTTTCAAAGAACATGGGATAGGATTCCTCCTACGGTGAGGCCTTCACCTGAATATGCCTTCCTGTATTATCTTAGAGCTATAAATAGCGATATATCAGTTTTAATACAGTCAATGGGAGGAGTGTCTTTGTCGGATGCTTATGAAGTAGCAATCAAAACTGAAAATAACTTAATACAAGCTGGTAAACTTTCTCCTAGGCCACCAATGCCTATATTTCCAGATATTCATTCGAATATCCCGCTATAGATACCACCTTTTGCACCTTTACCACCTATTTCAGTGGTATCATTTGTTGTTCCAGCTATTGTAACACAAGAAACTGTTGTCTCAAGTTCTTCAAATGAGTTATAGGAGATCAAAAGTTTATTACAGACTTTTGGTAACAAGCTTGTGAGCTTGGAAAAGCAACAATCATATAACAGGCCTTATCAATAGCAGAATTTAGGTTAGCAACAACAATATCAAGGTAATAGACAAGCTTATCAAGGCAACTACCAAGCCCCAAGGCAGAATGTGAACACAAGACCTTTTCAGGCTTATGCTCTAGCACCTGTTAGTGTAGTTAAGGATCTTGTCCCTGTTCAAAACAACTTAGCAGCATATTATGAGTTGTGCTACCCTTGCAACCAACCTCACAATCAAGCCACTTGCTAAAAAAAACTCATTAATTAAGCACTTATGGAACATAATGCTTCAATTTTACAGCAGAATGCACTCAATGATGCATCTCTACAACACCAAGATCAACCTACAAATGAAACTACCCTACTTAACTAGCAAGGTGAAGAATTCTGTGGATTGAATGTAGATAATTCTCTAATTACAGCTAACACAAGGGCAAAGAAAAGAGCTTTTAAGCTTGATCAAGCAGCTGATAAAGGAAAAAAAATAGCTACAGAACCATCTACATCTCAAGCAACTCATGTTTTTACGAGAAATCAACAACTCCCAGCTAAGGAGCAGCCACACTTACAAGCTAATCATGCTGGCATAAAATTTCATCATAAAGCAAACTCAACTATACCTTACAATATCATTGATAACATGAAAAAGATGAACGTTACTATGTCTATGTGGGATTCATTAGCTATTCCAGGCTAAAAAGACATGTTACAGTTGGCCTTGTCAAATATGGAACTATCTAATGAGTCTGAGTCTCTAATAGGCCAAGTTAGAGCAGTATTGACAAATGATCCTCAAGGAAATGATAAACAACCTAGCAAAGATGCAAGTAAGAATATTAAACCACCTCTGTTTTATGTGTCTGTAATCATAGGTGATAAGTTAGTCCACAATTGTACAGTAGACAGTGGAGCTAGTAGCTCTGTAATGCCAAAGCAAATTGTTGATAAACTTGGACTAAAATATCAGCCTTTAGAGAAAGGAGTGATTCAATTGGATGGTACCTCTGTTAATACATTGGGTGTTATAAAAGACTTGAGTCTTACTCTTCATGCTTGTCCAAACTTTTAAGTTCCTCAAGACATATGTGTTATAGATCTTCCACCTTTCTTTTCTTTGTGTCTCTCAAGATATTTTACAACTAAAATAGGAGGTTATGTGTTAGCTGATTGGTCACATATGTTGTTTAGAACAAGATATGGAACCAAAGTTACCATTAAATCTGAAAAGTTGGCCAAAGATCACATTGAGCTATATAACCCAAGTCTTATCAACACTATTCCTACTGTTGCAGACACAAATTGTGTCATTTTTACTGACAATGAGTTGGTTACCACTCAAGAAATTCAAGCAGAAGTTGTTCCTGATGTGCTGTTTTCATGAATGGGAAGCTAAAAATGTATTAGACAGTCCTGAAGACCTTATTCAAGATGTCGGTATGGGTAACTATGTGATGCTTGAACCTGATGCAGAGGTTCCAAACCTTGAAAAAGGTATAGATCAGTTGTTACAACAACAAAATGAGTTTTGGGAGATGTATTTTGACAGTTCTAGAAGAAAAAATGGAGCAGGTGGAGGTGCAATGTTGGTTTCTCCATAGGGTGATAAGTACTTTTCAGCCTTTCGTTTTTCTTTCACATGTTCTAACAACATTGTTGAGTATGAAGGACTCCTTCAAGGCCTTAAGTGGGCAAGGAAAAGAGGAATTAATTGTTTGAAATTTTATGGAGATAGAGAATTGATAGTTAATTAGGTTAGAGGCCTAAATGTTGCTAAGAATGATGCCTTGAAGTCTTATAGAAACAAAGTATGGAACATAATTGAAGAATTTAATTCCTTCAATTTTATTTCTATTCCACGAAATCAGAATAAGCATACTGATAGACTTGCAAAAATTAGAGCACAGTTTGATATCCTAGGCGATATCAAAAAAGATAAAATACAATTGTATGTCAAGGTGGTTATTAGGCCATCAATTCCTAATAACAATATTAACCAGGAAAATATTAAACAATAGTATGATGATCAAGTGATACAGTTGAAGACAAATAAACTTCCCAAAGGGATGGTTACTTTGGAATCCATATTCAATTTTGATGATCAGCTTAAGAAGAAAAAAGTCAGCATTCAAGTGAAGGAAGGTCATTATGAAGAAGTGGAAATCTTTAAAGGTAAGCTTCTCAAATTATGAAAAATCTATTCAATTGAAGATAGAAAAGCTTTAATTTCTCTATGCCAAGAGTATCATGATGTTTTTTCTTGGCAACATTCTGATTTAAAAGGGTTTGATACTCATATTGCACAACATACAATTGAGTTAGAACTCGGTGCCAAGCCTATTAGACAAAAACAGAGACCCTTGAACCCTAATTTCAAACCTTTAATGATCAAAGAGTTGACCAAGTTAGTCGAGGGGGTATTGTATTTCCAATTAAACACACATCCTGGGTTTCTAACCTTGTTCTGGTTAGAAAGAAGAATAGTGAGATAAGATTATGTGTAGATTTTAGAGACCTTAACATAGCATCTCTAAAAGATCATTATCCCTTACCCTCTATGGAATAGATTCTCCAAGTTGTTGCTGGTTCAGAGAGATTTTCTCTTCTGGATGGATATTATGGTTATAACTAGATTCTAGTCAAAGAGGAGGATCGGTTTAAAAAAACATTTACAACAAAATGGGGCACTATGGCCTACAAGAGAATGCCTTTTGGTTTATCTAATGTTGGTGCCATGGATATGGCGTTTCAAAATTTAATTCAGAAATTTTTGCTTGTTTACTTGGATGACATAACTGTATATTCAAAGAATGCAGATGAGCACTTGTCACATCTCAAGCAAGTTTTTGAAAATTGCAGAGAATATGGAATATCTCTTAATCTGAAAAAGAGTATTTTTGCAGTTCATGAAGGTAAACTGTTAGGTCACATAGTGTCAAAATACGGACTTACCATTGATCATAAAAGAGTCAAAGCTATACTTGAACTACCATTACCAAATCACAAGAAATGATTGCAGAGATTTTTAGGTAGAATCAACTTTTTGAGGAGGTCCATTCCTGATGTTGCAAATTTACTACAACCTTTGACTGCCATGCTTAAAAAGAATGCAGTTTTAAGTTGGACTAGAGAAGGAAAACGTAGTTTTGAAGAAATCAAAGAAGCTTTAGCATCAGACCCAACACTAGTAAATCCAGATTTCTCTAAAGACTTCTTTTTGTATGCTTTTGGCAGCATTAGTTCAATTTTCGCTATGCTGGTTTAGAAAAACAGTAATAATTTAGAGCAGCCAATAGCTTTCTTTAGTCAAGGACTTGTTGAATATGAAGAGAAATATACTATTTTTGAGAAACATGTTCTCGCTATGGTTAGAAGCCTAAAGAAGTTTAAACCTCTAGTTTCAAACAATAAAATTCATATTTTGGTTGCACACCCAAGTGTGAAAGAATTTCTGTTAAATAAAGATTTGGGTGAGAAAAGAGTAGGGTGGATCACAAAAGTTATGGAATTTGATGTCAACATCAACATCACAAAACTTGTCAAGGGTAGAGGACTTTGTGAGAAACTTTCCTCAATTCCTAAAGATGCATAGAAATCAGAAACTGATGCTCTTTTAGCTAATACAGATGATTCTCAGAATGCTCAAGTTGATATAGCTGCCAGTTGGGTTCAAGAAATGACTCATTTTCTTCAAACTGGTGAATGTCCACCAAGTCTAGACAGAGAAAAATGAAGATACTTTAGATTGTAATCAATTCATTATGTTCTCATTGATAATATTCTTTTCAAGAAATATTTGAATGGTGTTTTATTAAGGTGTATTGATACTAATCAAACAGATAAAGTACTTCATGAATTTCATGATGGAGTTTCAGGAGGTCACTTTGCTCCAAGGACAACTGCTTGGAAAATTATGAGAGCTGGTTAGTACTAGCCCAACTTATTTAAAGATGCATATGCATGGTCAAGAAAGTGTATTAAATGTGCTTTATTTGTAGGAAAAGAAAAACTCCCTGCTATGCCTTTACATCCAATTCAAGTAGAGCAGCCCTTCATGAGATGGGGCATTAACTTTATCAGGTCAATTAATCCACCATCCAGTGCTGGTCACAAGTGGATGCTTACAACCATAAATTATTTTACACGGTGGACAGAGGCAGTAGCTTTGAAAGAAGCAAACGAATCTTCAGTTTTGAGCTTTTATGAAGATATAATCACCAGATTTGGAGTTCCTGACTCCATCATTTTAGATAATTCTCTTGCTTTTGTTGGGTTAAGAGTTACAAATTGGGATTTTAAACACAGAATTCATTTGAATACCTCCTCCAATTATTACCCACAAGGTAATGGTTTAGCTGAGAGTACAAATAAAAATTTGATCAAAATTATTAAGAGAACCATGGAGGAGAATCAAAGGGTTTGGCATTCCACATTGAAATTTGCACTTTGGGATAATAGAATAACCCCTAAGAGATCAATTGGTAATTCACCATATGCACTTGTTTATGGTAAAGAAGCCAGATTACCTCTATCTATAGAGCTTCCAGCTCTCGACATTGTTCACCAATTGGAAATGTATGAAGAACATGACCCAATGTTTGTGAGATATGCAGAGCTCATAGAGCTCAAAGAATCAAGAGACAAAGCAATGAAAACTTTGGAGTATCATCAACTCCAAACAAAGAGAACATTTGATAAGAAAGATACAACCAAGATTTTCAAAGAAGGTGACATTGTTCTCAAGTGGGATGTGCTAAAGAGTGGACCAGGAAAGCATACAAAGTTTGATCATTTCTGGGTAGGCCCTTTTATTATTATTGAATGGAAGGAGCATAATGCATTCCAACTATCAAACATGGATGGAGAAATGTTACCAATCCCAGTTAATGGGATTCACCTCAAACACTGTTTTGAGGTATGACTTATCATTGTTCATATTAGGTTAGGTTTTATGCTTTCAATAAGTGCTGCTACACTTTAGTTTAGTTGTTGTTTCATTCCCTAAGTGCTATTTCAGAACAATAAATAGTTTCACTTCAGTTTTTCTTGTTTTCAATAAGTTTCCAGTGACCTGCCCTGTTCTAATAAGTTACAATTGAGTTGTAGCCATGTATAAAACTGCTCTATGTTTGTTTCCGAGTTTCCTTAATGACTCCATGCCAAATGGACAAGCTTAGGCTATTGGTTTTCATGTTTAGTAGGCAAACATCCAAAAAAGGTTACCAGAAATGTTACCCATTTTTCACTCATTGGTTAAAAAGGGTAGAATTTGTTTTAAACTGAGGAAAGATAAGGTACATTTTATTATCCTCCTTCATCACATTCAAATGTATAAATGAAAAATCTTAAAAAAATTGCAATTCCAGACTATTAATTTCATACACATGCATGTAATGGAGAAAGATTCACATATTTCTGAAAATGTAATCTTAATTGAATGTGATAAGATACATGTGTCTCACATAGCAAGCCATGAGACTGACTTTTCCTTGATACAAATAAAAGTAAATCAATACATGAATAAATGAAGGAAAATAAATGTGCATGTAGAGGGATGACTAGTCATTGCTTGAATGATTGGTTGGTGTTTTCCTTGCTTCGGTGTTGTCCTCATTGCTTGTCTTTCCTAGTTTTCATGCACTCTTGTTCCTGCAGCAATTAAGCAATGTGTTAGAGTTATACTCTAAGAAATGAAAATTCATAACTATACATGATCATTTATATTATCCACCTATCCATGTATCAATTTGTCTCCATGTGCATCAAAGATCAATGAAAGCTTTAGGTGTCTAGGAAAACCATTTGGTCAATGTACACACAAAAGACAATCATTTTTCCTAACTTGTTTGTTCCATGTGCACCTACAGGTGTAGTTATTTTCAAATCAAATGAGTGGAGATAGATGTGGCTCCCAAAAGGGTTGAGCCCAACTCATAACATGACATAAGCAATATGAACATCATGAGAATGTTTTCCAGAAGTAAAAAAAAAAATCACCACAATATGCAAAGTGTGAGTAATATCAGTACTGCAAATTAATTTCATTTTCGGAGTGCATTGCACATTCAAAGGTCAACATTTTTCCATTTACATTTTTTTTGTAATATGTCAAAAGCTAGTGATGCAAGAAACAATCATGTAGCTAACATAGATATCTAGAATATCAAGAGATATTGAAATAGATTTTTGTTTCAACAGTGTGAAATTGAATACAAAAATAATGTTTTCCTCATTAAGGTAGTGAGATCAAAGAGTGGAAATTTGTAGAAGGAGGAACCATTCCAATCAAAAGGGAGAATCTAGAGTGAGAACATAGATTATTGCACAATATTCTTATGTAATGAAGCTTTTCAAGTATCTTTTCAAAGGCGGACCATGGAGTTTCAAATATGAGAAGTAGTTTGATCACTATATTTGTGGAAGAGACATCAATCGGGGAGGTTTTAGAGAGCTATAAAGGCAGAATTCCAACCACAGTCATATGACCACAGGACTGGAAGAATATAAAGAAAGAGCAATTTGTAGACACCCATCTGGGGTTTCACATTCAATCATAAATACAGAAAGGAAGGAAGGTTTTCAGAAGCAACACCATCATAAAAAAATACCTTCATGTGATGTGTTGGCATGATCTTATAATGAGGATACAGGGCGCCATCAAGATAGAAGATGTAAGAAATAAGTAGATTATCTAAATTTGTGTTCTCTTCTTCTGTAAATGGAGCTTGAAAATAACATTATTTCCACAGAATGAGTAGAATGTGAGTAAATACAATATATTCATCAAAAAGAGATATCACTGTGCTAGGACCAGCTTTCACTGTTATGAGGTCACAAGATCATAGATGGAATGGAGTCTGCAATAATGAAATATTTCTAAGAAAAAAATGAATTGAAATCAACATGGATGGAGGTCGCGGCCTAAAGAGCTCAAAAATAACAAAATGAAGTTTTTATTTATGTTTTGGTCTTCGATCATAGCTTACCAGTGAGCCTTTTGAAGAAAAAATCGACAAATTCTGTACATTGAAGCCTTAGTATCTTCAAAATTCACCATCAATCTTCGGTAAAAGCTTCAGGGAGCTTGAAGAAATTTCTCATGGCAGCTAAGCAAAGAAGAGATACATACAAAAAATGAAATGAGAAGATGAAATAGCAAACACATAACATGCTATAGGAATCAAAACAGTCCAGTGAGATCATGCAGAATGTTGTGGCCTGTGAGGCCAATTTTATAAATGGAATGCTTTCTTTTCACTTTTGTTTTCAAAAAAAGACTTACTAGTTTGTTTCTGAAGAAGAATCATTGCACAAAATCTTGACTACAGGCTGCAAATTCATGGTTTCCACAGAGTTCCAAACCCTACTTCTGGTGGCTAAGCTTCTTCAGGAAGCTTCATAAGATAAATGAATATCTTTTCATTTATTTTTATTTTTTTTCCATTTAGGTTCTCATAACCCTAATATTCTGATGAAATTTTAGACTTTCTTTTTGTCTAACTTTTAAATTATATGCATCATGCCAACTTATCCCCGTGCTTCCTTTTCTTTCATAAGCCTATGACTTGGGAATGCCTAAGTCTTTTTGACTTTGCAATTCCCATTATTTTGGGATTTTTATCAATGCATGGAGACCCTTGATTCTTGTATTCTTTCTATAATGTAAATGCTTAAATTCAGATGATAGATTATAAATCATTTGTTTTGAGTCATTATCTTTTAAAATTGGAGGTTTCCAATGTATGAAGAGAATATAGTGATATGACCAAGTCATGAATGAAGATGTGGTTGTATTGGTAGCATCCCACAAACAAAGGGAAGTTGGATTTTTGTTTGTAAACATGTGGAGGAAGGATAGGGTGTTTCATTATTTCATTGAAGGAATATAGGACTTTTTGGAGCATTTAAATAGGGTGTTTATGGTTGGAGAAGTCTTGCATGACTTTTTCATCCAACATTGGCTATTTTAGAGTGGATTGGAAGGCTAGATTTTAGGCATGAAGGTTGCATCCAACCCAAGAAGCTTCCATTTCCTATTTTGGTGGAGCTTTCTTACTTATGCTTTTTTAACTCATTTTTGTGGGGAGTTCTTGAGTTGTACTTCTCAGACTTAGTGACTTTTAACAGTCCTTTGCCATATTTTTGTAAACTTTTGTAGCTCAGTTTTGGAAATGAAATTTTGTGCAGACCTTGGAGTATTTTGGTATTGAAATTTCTTGCCTCCTTGTACTTGTAGCTTTGTGCATGTTAATGATTGATTAAGCTATTTGTGAAATTTTTTCATAATTTCCTTTTAGCTTTTGTCTCATAATTTATGTCTTTTCTACAATTAGAGAATCAATGTAGGTTGTTGATTGTGTCATAAGATTGCTTATAGTTTTCCAATGTGGAGCACTAGGGTGTAAGCATTTCCATAGTGAAAGAGAAATATGAACGACTATCCACATAACTTACCCTGGAAACTCATCATCCTCCTTGTTCATCATTTGAATTTATCCCACCTCCCTTCCTAATCATAATCTATTTCACTCGATCCAAATAATCACCCGTTGAATTCGAATTCATTGTGATGAACAACCACCTTTGATGTTTACGTGTGTCACATGAAGAGGCTCCAACCATTAAAGTCACCTCTCCCTTTGCAAAATAATACCACTCCTTCACACGTAATAAATAATTGGTCATAACAATGGACAACCCCTCTTCAATCCACAACTATTGATCGATCCATGGGAACATCCATTTTCCAAAAAAAACAATCTGTGTGAAAAGGTGGTGATTAATAATTACTCATATGTACAAGACCCAACAAAGAGGTACATTGGTAGATCATTGAAGAAGCTGGATCTATTGACTCAAAATCTATGCACCAACTCCCTAAGTCCATCGTCATAAGCTTCACCTTTCAAGATGAGATTCTGCATGAAAGGGAGATGTGAGTGAGCCAAATGGGTGGAGGCGGCAAGGTGACTGCTTATGGATTGCCATAGCTGGCTACTAATGAGATGGTGATGCCACATGATGCAGAACCCGCATTGCAGGCCGCTGTCGGGCCCAAGAGAGTGGGGTGACTCCATATAATTGTCATTTGTGGACAACTTAAAAAACTGCGGCCTCCATCACAACAAGCCCTGCATGCTACTGACTTTGTACCACAAGCTAGTTACACACTTGGACATTGGTTAATGAATCTTTATTTGCATGGAAACGATGGGCTAGGTGTGTTCATAAGCATCACTTTGTTCCCCCTACCCAAGATCGATCACTTGTATCACCCCCAACATCAATGAGAAGAAAGAGCATCCTACATGAATCTCGAGTCTCGAGGGGAGAAAAGATAATGATAGATCACCGGTCAAAATGATCAGACTCTCTCCATATTTCCACCCCGCTAATGTGGTGGTCATTGCATGGGCAAGCAAAGGCTTCGTAGCGATAATAGTTCATTCAAAGGGGAGGTCCCAGCCAAGGATATAGGCAAATGTATTAGTAGTGCTCGAAGGATAATTCATTAATACTACTGAATGGGACTCACTTCCCACCTCGAGCCCGATCATGATGGAGTTTGTCAAATTTAGAGAGAAATTATTAAGTAGTTCATTAGACCACTCCCTTATGATAATGAACCAAAATGGAGCAGGGAGACGCTATCGGTTACCTTGACCCTTCCTTTGTTGATTGAGCTTGATAGATTTCATGTACAAATATCACTCTAAATTGTGTTGGTTTAATTCCCCTCAGAGATTTCATGATATAGATCCTTGGTCTTTGCGAGTAATTCTCTGGCATTGGTAGCAATGATACTTATACTCAGAAAACTTGAATAGGTAGTGCGGCGCATGAATTAAGGGGAAGCTATGGGGAGGTAGCCATAGTTGGGTAGTGTCAAGAAGGACTAGTTTTCAAAAGGTAATAGCTTGTATGCATCAAAGTCTTGCAACACCCACATACAAGGAGCATCCTCACACGTCACCCGATCACATACAAATATCTTCAATATAAAAGCTTATGTGTATCCTTATCTTAGGTGGAAATGTTTTAGGAATATGCCTAAGAGGGAAACCAAATTCATCTGAGGTGATCACCGATTCATTGGTGTGCTAATCATTTACTCTAACCATTCTAGCATCAACTTCTTATGCAATTTTGAATCCCCTTATACTATTCTAAGATTATTGCACGAGTTTGCAGCACTGCCGGAGTGTGATTAGGAAGTTATGAAATCGAAGGGGCTTGTTTTGAACATGTCATCATGGGAACATACTGTACGGTAGCTGTGAGAGGATGACGACAGAGGAAAAAATGGCACTGCGGGATGCAAAACCCTCGCGAGTGAAGGCCATGGGCAATGGAGTGTGGGGAGACATGATTCGATGGCCACTGTGAACAATGACAACAGGCTAAAGGAAGTCCACATTATGTTTCCCACAAAATATGCTTTTCCACCCCATTGTAAAAGGTATACCAACTATGAGCACTTGATACTTTTCTCGTGATGTCGATCAACTATACATTCGTTAAAGCACGACTTTTTCCTCCTTTTTAGAGATCAGTTTAAGGTGATTGGATTAATACTTGAAAGTTTCAGATCTTTACCACCCGATAAGATTCATTCACTTAGACACACATACTCAAGGGAGTCTCTCCACCCATTACCTTTGTTGGTCACACCACAGTGAACATGGGGTGCATTACATCATTCTCACCAAATGATGATAACATTTTAATCACTCTTCCCAACAACCCATACATACCATCTCACAATCTTAGCAATACCAACATTCCTACTTCCAGAGCACCAAAAGAAAATCCCATTGACCCACGTTATATTAGTCTAACTAGAAACCTTTCCCATCATCTTCTTTAATTATACATCTTTAGGGCCTGTCCATTCGCCTCTCTTTCCTCACATTCCTTACCCACTCATCCTTTGACAATGATTTTCATTTCAAAAGTCATCACCTGCAGGCAAGCTATGCCATACGGCCGCTGTGGGAGAAGTTCACTAGGATTCCCTTAGGAATGGCTGATAGGTAGACAACCGTTGTGTTAACGGAGCCTGCAAGGATGGCTTCCATATGGGTGGAAGTCGTTTTGGTTTTGCATCCTTCATTTGACCACCTCATTTGATCATTTGTTCCTCTTTTCTAAAAAACGATAGTCAATGCAATATTTTGTAACAGTATGCTTCATCTTGTGGTGCCTTCAATATTGCTTCAATGGCTCCCATGATTCCCATTCCATCATGCACCGACTTACATTGATCCTAGCTAGCATAGAAAGGAATCCTTTGATCCCAAATCGACAAATTCTTATAAATAGTTGTGCTTAGGAGTTGTCAGGTCGCGATCTATCTTGCCATCGCCAGGGCATTTTCCAGCCCAAACATTCTATGAATTTATCACTTTATTGTTATCCTCATTGTTTAAATCTGTGAAGATAATGTGCTACTTTAAACCATCATTATTTTTATCAAGAGAGCTCGATGTTTTTCCCTTCGTAGGGTGACATTCAATAAAGGCAGAATCTGCATTCACCATCCTTCCCAAATGCATCTTAACTATTATGTGGGCCCGAAGGTATTTCACACCATCTACGAAGGATGCCCTATTATGATTGCCAAGGAGTGTGCAGAACCCACACCAAGAGCACAGAACCCCATGTTGGGAGTCCTGCAAAAAGAGAAGTTCAACCTCTATGCCATGTAATCCATCTTCCCCCTCCCTATAGATGTCACCCTTCACATTCATGACTCTATATTCCTTATCTAATAACAAGGCCCACTCATTGTAAGCAAGGTTGATGAATTCTATGATGGGTTATTATGCACCAACCTCTGATGGCAACCCAATACTCAAGTGGTGAGCTCAAACATTTTGATGATAACACAATTTAGTCAGATCCCAACTCGATCATTATTGTGTGCATCACGTTGAGCAACCACGACCATTGTCTCTCATTTTGGATTCCTGCAAGGATTTAAATTCAAAGGGAGATTGTAACACCAATGGCGGAATTGGGTTTGCAAAAAAATGACCTGCGGGATTTGCATATGGATGAGCCACTCCTAAATGCGCATGGTGGGAGAAATGGTAGGCTCCACATGGTATAAGTCGGTCAGCGCATGTGTAGAGGGTAGAGTGGGTAGTTAATAGGAGGAGACCATTAAGGCAACAAAATTTTGATGATCACCACCCAATCTGCAGAATCCACCCAAGAGGTATTCGTTTGAGACTGTGGATGAAGGAGCGTAGGTGGCCATGGCGAGGATGGAATTTTAAGAGATGGTGGTACAAGGTCTGGCACCTGCATTGCAATTTCCATCAACTCTAAGTCTGTCGGGTGAGCTTTCTCTTCTTACGTTTAATCTTAGGGCATCTACATCATTCATTAACATTTAATTACTCACAATTTTTCGTATTTCACCACCCTCCTAAAGATAAAAATGAAATTTCACTATAATTCTAATTCCTCTCCTTGTGAGTGTTGGATACATGAATAAGGTTCAGATAGGCCCCATGTGTTTAAACGTTGATTACATTGGAAAACCACTTCTACGATGCTTCCTTGGCTTGTGAATCATTAGACCTCTAAAGAAGTGTATGGTAAACATGGTATGATTAGCACACAGGTTTCACAGATGGCCTAACCAATTTTGCGGTCTAGGGATAACTGAATGTGGGACACCGTTTGATGAATGTTGTCAAGAAAACAATGGGAGATAGGAGGAGGTTTCCAAAGGAAGATCTGCAAGAGGGTGACGACACCAATAGATTGCGGGCTCAAAGAACGGGGAGGCAACAAAGAGTAGTTGTTGTGGAATGACATTGTGATGACGGCCCGCAGGCGGTGGCCTACAAGGGCAGACCTGCCAATGGGCGTGAACTTGAGAATTTTCTCACAATCTTATGATTTCACTTTGGGGACATGGTGCATGCAGATCCCACCTAGAAGGACGTCATGAAAGCTTAGTCATTAGGCAATAGAGTTTGGGTGAAGGCAGGTTGGGCACAAAGACCTACAATTGTTTCAGACTCAGGCAATTTGGGAAGTGCATCAAGTTGAGTCTGCCTTGACAATGACAATGACCTAAATGGTGAGGCCAAGTGTGAGGCCCACCATGTCGGCAGTGGTTAAGGGTTGTCCATCATGAAAGTGGAAAAATGGGGATGGAAACCCGCATGGGGTGATCCGCAATAGAGGGCCTGCGACGATTGGCAGACACAGTGACAAAGACTAGGGTAGGGTCCGCACGTTGGGTGGATGTCGAAGCTCAACTGCAAGCAAGTGACAAGGTAGAATGGTGAATGATAGGAGGAGACCTGCAAATGTGGGTCCACAAGGGCCAATGGGCACCAAGCAAAAAGTTAAGGGAAATCTGTTGGGTTGAGCCTGTGAGAGTGAATGACGTAGTGAAACCCAGCTAAGTGATTTTGGCCAATATGAAATTGATTGTTTTAGGGCTCATGACTGACTTGGGGCTAGGAAATGGGGGCACACAAAATGAGATAGGAACAAAGCAGCCCGTCGAGAGAGAAAAGAGGGGGTCCCTACCTACGGCGGGGCATGTGTGCAAAACATGCACAGCACCACTCTTCTCTCATAATTTTTCTCTTTAAGGAAAACCTCCAAATCACAAGCTCCAACAACCATTTTTTCTTTAACATCATTCAATTATTTATAAAAATGATATTTTTATGAAAATATTTCCGAAACATAATATTTTCCAAATTTTGACTTTATTTTTAACCAATTTAATGATTTAAACCAAACAAAACATAGGCGAACCTTGAACAAGACTATTCCACTAATAAGAAACTAGTTGTCTAAAATTGGGATGGGAGGTCCACATAATTTCATATCTAAAATGATAATGACCTTATTTGGTTATCCCATTGTCAAAGTAGAGGGTATGATCAAAACCCACTCTTAGAAGAGTGGTAAGGCCAAAATTAGGTAGAATATTCCAAGAATTAGAGATGGGAAATTTTTCTAATTTAACTTGGATAAGGTTATTCCCCATCCTCCTATTTGACCAAGTAAAATATGCATCTTGCAATTCAACATCTATGAGACCAACAAAGGATAAAAAATAAAAAAAACCCACCATGCTATTAGAATAATCATCCAACCCTCCTAAATTTTAGAAGGAAAAAGAGGGGTATGAAAATATCTCACAATCGTCCAGTTATGATTAGATTGGCTACATATCATATTGGAAAATGAGCCCCACAACTATTTTTAGTAGCTTTGGAATTGGAAGCATAAACATTAATCAACATCCAATCTTCATTAGAAACCAAATTAGAGAAAGACATGATAAGTTGTTTCTAAAATATTACAACCTTTTTCTTGAGAGACAAATAATATTCCACATAATCATTATCCCTCCTAAAGAACCATCCATTGGGCTAATACAAAATTCAGCATCAAGCTAAATTTTACAAAAAATATTGAGAAGTTAGATTCACCATTTTTACCTCCTAGATAAGGAGAATATCAATCATATTATTCATAATAAAGGCCTTCATAAGATGTTATTTATGAGGACTATTAATTCCTCTATTATTCTAGGATAAAATTTTCATAGATACAACCAATAATCATACTATCTACTTAAAAACATCATAGACTAAACTTGTCTAGATGTTCTTTAAGGTGGGGAAAATCATCCCCACAACCAACAAGGAAATTCATTTCTTAGATTTCTTAGGCACTAAAATATTTTCTAGGGTCCTCTTCTTTCCCATGGCTATTTATTTTTCTAATTCTCAAGAATGAGTTTCTCTTTGAGTAGGCCTCCCTTGTATAAACTCAACACACACATCCATATTTTTCTAGTTATCTTCTTTCTCCCTTTTCCAATAGGAGTTTATTTTGAAGAGACAAGGAAAGCATCCATAGATTAATCTAAAGGAAAACCAATCAAGGAAGTCAAAGACTCCATGCTAAAACCTATTGTTCTAGCCTTTTCTATAGTAAGTGGCAAATGGTGTTTCTCCATCAAATCCATTTGTGAGATAAAATTATAAGCCTTATCAATTCCAATGATGTCATTTGTTGAATCCTCTTTGGAGACCTCATGAGACTTAAATTTCATATATTGAGACTCCTCAACAAGTTCACCTTCTTCTAAAATGTTTCCCCCTTGGGGTATATACATTCCCACTTGAATTCCCTTATACTATTCTTCACCATCCATCTTTTTTTCTTGACAATCCTTCTATTGTTCTTCTTTAGAGGAGGAAACATCCCTATGTTTTGAATATCCTGAAGAGGAGTAGTCACTTTATCATTAGGGACCCTGACATCCTTTCATGTTGTACCCAATCTAACATCCTTCTAGGAAATGACCAAACTATTATCACCCTTTCTTAAAGAAATTTCTTGGGAAGGAGTCATTTTAGTTGAAACCCCAACACCTTTCACAACAAATTCTTTATTTTTTGGTTCTTCCTTTCAAGCTCTAGGTTTATGATATTTATCCATTAAGTGGCCATATTTTAAATAGTTCTAATAGTAAAATCTAACATTCTTATAAATAATTGGCTAGACCCATGTACCAAACTTTGACTTGAGGGTTATTTGAATGGGTAAAACATTTTTCATTTCAAAACTGACACAAAATCTAGCAAAGAAAAACCTAGATCTTTGTAAGGGAACTTTATAAATGGATTAAAGTTTCCCAAAAGAGTTTGTAATACTTTGAAGGATTTTAGGGCTCCAAAATTCTAGAGGCAGTCTAAGAAACTGAATTTAAGTAGAAGTAGCGACACAAAGATCAACATAAGGGTCAAATTCAATTTCCACTTACAAAGTAAGGTTGTTTCTATGGCCCTTATCAAAGAACCAAGAACCAAGAACATCCACCATAGCATTGACTAAGACACTACCCTTCAATTTTCATGCCCAATTGACTATTTAAGCACTAAGTCAATTTTTGATCTAATATAAAAATCTTATTGATCAATGTGTTATCCATAGTAGAAATAACTTCATCTATCAAAAGGTCTAGAAGTTTAACCACAATGACCTCCTCAAAAAATTGAACTATGGGAAAACACTTCCTTCTGTCCTATGAAACACATAACTAGGGAATTTATCAACCCAATATGGGTGGCCCACATCAACATAAACAACTTCTTCAACTAGCCTTAGAAATACAACATATTGAGAGGTATAATAATAATAATAAATATGTATAATGATTAAAATTGTATACCCACACCATTTACCATTGTGTTTTATACCCATTTTGAGAGAATAACTTAATACATATACATGTTGACAAATGATGCAATATTGTGTCAAGTTAGGTTCTTTCCATGATGTTACTCTTCCATTCACACACATTCCACAACTTATCCATATTTACACATTTACCCATGTTGTTTCTCTTCCATTTAGTCTCCATTTATTATGCATATTCATGTACTTATCCCCAGATATTTCATTTCCACCTTAATTTTATCTTTTTGTCTTGATGAACAAAACATACTTGTCTCTTTTCTTAGTGTGTCCCATTTTTTTGGCTAAAGTGGGACATTGTAATAAAAAATTTAACCAAATTTTCACTTTCTATCACCCATAGAAACTAAATCATTAGAAATTTGAAGATGGTGTGAATTAGTGATTTTTTATATTTCAATTATAGGTTCTAAATGTAATTTTTTTATTAAAAATTATTTGTGTAATCTTTTATGTAATATTTAATAATTTATTTTTTATAGTTAACAATATTTTTAAAAAGTAACATTTATTCCATATAAAAAAAATTTAACGATAATAATTAAATTACAAATTCTTAAACATAGATTGGTAACACCAATATCTAGTGCACAGATATTTTTTCAATAAAATTTGTTGCATATTTTATTTTTCATTAATTTTTGAACTAAGATTAATTATAATTTACACAGGTTTATTCCATAATGTATAACTTTTTCTATATATATCCAAATTAAATTATTATTTTTGTGTTCAAACAAGGACATCAATATCTAATGAGTAAATAATTTAAATTTTTTTTTTCTCTATTTATTTAAATTTTTATATGTGTGGAATAGATACATTAATGTTTAATGAAAAACCTACATTAACTAGAAAATAGAAAATATATAATAATGAAATCAAATATATTGAAAATCATATTTTATGGAAAGCTTATACTAAGGGCTACATACTTACTTTCATGCCCAAAATTTTCTCCTTAATTGCATTCCAAACTCCCTTTTAAAAAAAAATAGAACTCAAGCAAGATATATAATTAGGGAAAACATACTAAGTGCATTCAATGGCATGTCAAGTTTATGATGTCATCTCGTATGCACCACATGTAGGGTGAAGACATGGTAGGTACAATCTAGTCTAATAACAACCCTTCCTACAATTTATAACCTTGAAGACATCTAATTAATCTAAAAGAAAGGACCTCAAGGAAAGGATGCACATTTATGAATAAGTTTCATATTTTTAACTAGATATTTATCACTAAAACTAAAGGTAACAAGGAAACTAATAAAAATGTATGTTCAATTCATTCTAATTGAGCAACTTTAAGGTATAAATAAAATTAATCAATATTCCAAAATTATATTAAAACAATAAAGTATTAAATGAACCTAAATGAATCTAATTGTTTGCATACTAATATTTAGACTTATAACCTAAGACAAACATAATCATATAATTCAAATTCCTATACATTTAGCTATAAAATCAATAGTTAAATTTAAAGTTTGTATTAATTTTAAAATTTGTTTTGACCAATTTATTTTCCTTACATTTATCCACAATTCAAATATGATCATTACATTTAATCGTTATTTAAAATTAATACACTTGAAAATCTCTCAAGTCTAACTTTGAGGTTTTAATTCTTGAAAGTTATTGAGGTTGAATATAGAATCTTAAAATTAATAAGAGAGTTAGAGATTTTATTTAATTTTCTTAAGTTGTTTTCTTAAAAGAAAAAGATAGTCTTTTAATTTTCACCAAAAATAAAACAATAATTAAACATAAATTAACTAAGCATTTAAATTTCCAACTAGAAACTAATTTCCAACTAACTTGAAACTATATATAATCATGTTTCTTATTCGATTTCCATTTACATTATTTCTTTTAAAATTAGTTCTTCAATCGATTTTCATTCATTTGTTTTCTTTTCCACTTGATTGATTATTTGTAATGAAAACTATTATATATACATACATACATACATACATACATACATACATACATATATGTATGTATGTATAATTGTTGCAAGTTGGAAAGAGGAAGAAGATGAAACAAACATATTTCAACTCTCTTGGATTAATATGATTTCATAAATTCCTACTTGATTCTACTCCCAAATTTGTTTGTCAATTTGTTTTTAGTTTTAAAGTAGAGGATAGTAATGAATTAATCATAAATTTTAATTGGTTTACTGTATTGATCTTATTTTTGGATATGTCATAAAAATCTCTTTTGTAAAGAAACCTTTAAAATTTTATCTTCTATTTATTTTTCTATCATTCTATGTAAGATTGTTTCATGATAGATTATTATTGTAAAAAAGGATGTCAATGTTTTCTTAATAAATCATAATTGGTTATTTAGGTTGGTAAAAAAATTTAATATATTTTTCTGAGATTAATAATTGAAAACCCCATTAAATTTTATATTTTAATATAATGTTTGTTAGTTTTTATGTTCAAATATTCGAAATTACTTTATAATAGTTGATTGTTTGGTATAGGGACGATAATGTTGTAAACTCAACAATTGATTAATCAAGTGGGTTAAACCTATTCTTTGATATTATCTTTTGACACTTTTTATCGATTGTTTATATAAAATAAATACCCTAAAATATACATTAGAAAATTTATTTTACTAAAGCTAAATATTATTGAAAAATGTTTGTATTAAACATTTTTTGTATTAAGTATAATAGAAGCAACAAGTATAGATCACATAGACTACATGCTCATCTAAGGATCAACTCCAGATTACCCCCCATTATAGTATATCATCAGTTATCCCCCTTTTACATGAGATCAAAAAGAACATCCCAACAACATCTATATCAGTGAACTAGACTACCCCATTACATAGCAACAATTATCCTCATTTGGATGAGGTCAAAAGAGTGGATCCCAAAATTAGAACCTGTATCAAAGTGTCATTAGTTACATCAAAGCATCATTAGCAAAATATATAATTATATACCACTGTTCTAATGCAAACATCTAGTGTATATCAAAAAGGATATATACAAAGCATGTTTGTTGTCCTTTGGTTGCTTTAGTTTATTTCATTACCACCTCTCATAGCTATCAATGTCTCTGTAGCTGAAAGTTCTTCAATAGAAGGTTCCACTGACTGCCCCACCTTGTTTTGAATCTTGTCAATGTCAGTGCCCTGCCCCTCTGCTAGGTCCTACTAAAATGCATGAAGATCCCTCAAGAAGACTTCAACACCTAGATGCCCCTTAGGCCACATATGTCCATACCTTGCTTCCATGATATCAATTGTGATTTTTCTATTCTCTAGGTACTTCCAAAAAATTTCCTTTGAGAGTTCCACCATAATGTAGACCTGCATGGAAACATTGTGTAGCATGAGTCCTCTATAAGACTCAGTAATCATCCTCTTCCTTCCTTGAAACCTATCTTCATTCCTTGCTTTCTAGATGAACCACAAAATTTCAGATGAAAGGCAGAGCCATAATAAGGCAACAATTTTTCCCATTTTTATATTGTGATTAAATAAAATCTTCTCAAAAAGGGGTTTTTCATTATTCCCCCAGATATCTTGCTTGTTACAAACCAACTTCCATATCTCTTTAGTAAAAGTACATTCAAAGAAAATATGATTAATTGTCTCAGGTATTCTACAAATGTTGCATATATCAATGTCATCTATTTTTATTTTGAATGATAGTTTCTATATTATTAGAAGCCACCTGAAAAATGATTTTTTTTCCTCTAACTATTTAGACCAATTAGTTTGAAAGATATTTTTCCATTGATTCTTGTTCCAATTGAGTTTCCAAGTTTGGTTCAAATATTCTGTCAGATCTATGTGTTTAGTTAGCATGGAGTATATTTCTTTAACTTTGGATTCATTATATTATTTCCATTTTTCCATTGAAAGTCTTTAAATTGAGTAGTATCATTCTTTGTTTCCACAGGAAATTTTATTTGATTGCAATCCTCCCTAAAGATTGTGTAAGTCCTCCAATTGGTGAGAGGAATATTGAATTCAAATATCAAATCATACCAATCTTTCAACTTACCATCTTTCAATATGTATTTGAAACACCAGATTCCTTTGTGGGCCCATCCTCCTACTAAGAAAACTTGAATTAATGCAAGTGGTTTCCCTTTATGTTTTAGGTTCCACCATATAGCTCTGTTAGCCTAGATCGTCCCATTGTCCCCTTTGGTGAAGTGGTAGTTAGCTAGGCATCTTTTCATCACTTCCCAGGCTTTCCAAATGGTTTTAAAAACATTGGATCTTGTAGGTAACATAGTCCAATCACTACTAAGGATATCACTGAGTGGTGGATATTTCCGTGTTTTTGCATACTTGGGATCAACATTGAGCATGTTTTTCCTAACCAATAGCTTCCAAGGCTCCCCTCCTTCCAATGCCCCAATCACCCACTTCGTAGCCAAAGTAATACCTTGTATCCTCAAATCTTTTAATCCCAAACCTCCCTTAAGTTTTTCAATTGTGCACCATTCCCATTTCATTGAGTGTCTCTTTCTTTTACCTTTCCCATTTGACCATAAGATGGCTCTTATCCTTTTCTAGATATCATTAATCTGATATGAGTTGAAAACCCAAATAGAAGCAAAGTATATGTTGTAAGATGAGAGTATCTTATGACAGACTTGAATTATACCAAGAAAGGATAGAAATTGTCTATTCCACTTAGCAAGTTTCTTTTCTATTTTGTCCCTAATCCATTGCCACATCTCATTTATTAGGTTTCACAGCAAAGGGGATACCAAGGTATCTTACCAATTTATGAGGACCACCCCACTAAAGTCCAAAGTTGTTAACAAAGTCTGGAGGTTTTTCTTTCCATCCCAAAAGACAAAATTTTGAGGGAGAAATTTTAGCTCTAGAGGCTAAGAAAAAAATATCTAATTTCCCCTTTAGATTAGTAAGGTTTTCCTCCTCCAGGGTTAACAAGATTGAGGTGTCTTAAAAAAATTGTAGGTCTAGGAGCTCATTATCATTTGGAAATATAGTGTCCCTTACCCTTGGGACTATTGAGCTCTCCCTAAAAACATAGTGCAGTGCATATAAAGCTATTACAAAAACTGCCAATGCAAGTGGACACCCTTGCCTTATGGATTTCTCAAGGGATATTTCTTGAGTAAGAACTCCATTGAACTCTACCTAAGCAGTTGCTTCTTGAAAGAGGGTTTTGACCATATGAAAAAAGGAATCAAGAAATCCAAAGGCCTTTAGGACTAGGAGCACAAAATCCCACTCAATTCTATCATATGCCTTCTCAAAGTCTAGTAACAACATTTCTACTTCCTATCCTATTTATTTTTCTCAATTCATTCCCTTGCAATTGGTAATTGGATTTTCCAAATGTATCTTCCCTTAATAAAAGTTTTTTGTGTGGATTTTATGATAGAGGGAAGGATAAGTGCAACCCTATCCACTAATATCTTAGCAAAAATCTTATATGAGACATTGAGCAGAGTGATGGGTCTCGAATTTTAACTAGAGTTCTATCTCCCTCCTTTGGAATTAATTTGATTACCCCTTTATTAATCTTACTACCTAGTGAGCCTACTTCAAAGGCTTCCTTGTAAACAATGAATAGATCTTCACACACCCAATCCAAAAATGTTTTCTAAAATTCTACAAGGAGGCCATCTGCCCTTGGAGACCTGTCATCTTTGAGTGAAAGAATGGCTTTTCTAACCTCCTCTTGTGATATTTGTTTCCCCAATTCCCATGCCATTTATTCAATGAACTTCTTTGGGAAAACTATTTTAATATGTTCCCTTGTCTTGGAATTAGCCTCCTATTGGATGTTGCTGATATGCGGTTGTCATTAATGTCAACACTATTGGTATTAATGTCTTTAAGGTTGTATATGTCGAGGACATTGAGAAAATTATAATAAAATAAGTTGCAGGTTGTTAATGGTGCAGTGAAGTTCAGTTTAACCAATAGCATGGCTAGCTCAGTATGTTGATGATAAGAGGTTGTGGATTAAAGGGTTTTTTTCTAGTATATCTAATTTATCCACATCAATTTTTAGAGATCTACATGAAGATTTGATCGAGCTATGAGTATATGTGTTTTGATAGTTGTTTTGTTGCTTCAGTTGGTGTTCCTAAAAGATGATGATGTGGTTTTAGTAATTCAAGTTGTTGCAAATAATTTTGTGGTGAGTCATGATGATTTTCTATGTTTCTATTTTATGCTTTATCTGTGTTGTACATCTGCATCAATCGTTATGCTCACGATTGGTGATTTTCTTTTGTGAGTTCGTGTTTTTCATGATCATGACCAACAGGGTGATTGTAGCATGTTGTGGATCTTCGAGGCATAATTTTTGAAGGTGGTTCATGTTCGAGAATGTTTTTTTGGGTCTTCACTATGTTGTGGCCGACATTGGTTGGTGCACATTGAAAATTGTTTATGGATTGAGCCAATAGTTTGTGCACATTTTATGTTTTGTTGAAGCTGACATGTAGTCAATGTAATCTCTTGTTGTAGATATATATGAGTGATTATTATATCATTTGAAGGAATGTGTGGGAGTGGTGTGCGAGATGTGCGATTCCTATGTGTGAATAACGTTCTAATCTTTCGAAGGAAAAAGTAAAGTGTGAAGAAGAGTGAGCAGAGTTTATGTGCTTAACTGAAACTATAATCAAGCATTAGCATATGCTTTTTTCTTAGTTCAAAATCTTACGGATATAATCCAAATGTTTCTATAAGATAGTGTGTCTTCCTTTGGGCAGTAAGCCTTTTTGTATTTGAGCAGTGAGCTATAGGTAGTGTGCCTGAATGCATGTGCATTCCCATTTATATTCTTTTATACTTTTAACAGATTATAATCTTGTGGACTAACCTCTACCGTTTTTTTTCCCCTAACAGGGTTTCCATGTAAAAAATATTGGTGCTATATGTGTTTCTGACATGGTGATGGTTTGTGCTTTCATGTTTATTTATCAGATCTGAGAAAAAGTTTAATAAGTATAATTGTTGTGACAACTAATTCACCCCCCCTCTCAGTTGTCTACCCTTGTGTTGCCAACAATTAGTATCAGAGCAAGTTCCTCAGAAGAATTTTAATAGCTTGAGGTGATCCAAAATGGCGACATATAAGAAGGATAGTCTAATATTTGATGGAACAATCAAATGGAGTGTCATCTGAGATGCATTGGTGTACCTTACTGGAACATTACAAAGAATAGGAATATCATCCCATAGAATGGTCCTTCTACTTCAGCTAAGATTAAGGATGTTGAATACAATATCAGGGCTAATGAAGCATTGTTGAGTGCTCTGACTAATTCCGAGATGACAAATGTAATGGATTTGAAGACTGCTTATGAGATCTAGAAAAAGTTGGAAACTTTGTATGAAGGTGATGGTCATGTGAATATTGCTAAGATGCAAAACCTGAAAGGGAAATTTGAAATGTTGAGAATGGGTGATGATGAGAACATCACTTCTTTTATACAGAGAGTGAATGAACTTGTTTATAGTATTAGATGTGCTAGTGGACAATTGGAAGAATTTTAGATTGTCGCTAAAGTGCTCAAATCCTTGTCCACTACATAAAAATCCAAAGCTACTGCTATTGAAGAGATCCAAACCATGTCAAATGTAACCAAAGACATGTTGATTGGTAAGCTTACTAATTTTGAGTTGAGTTTGGTGATTCTCTTCCTAAGATAGAATTTTCATTCAAAGCTACTATCTTCTGGAAAGATAAATAGAGATATGATCTGGGTGAAATTTCTTCTAGAAAAATATTCAAGTATGATGAGGAAATGAGAGAGATTGAAGAAGAGAGAAAAATAGGCAAGCTTGAAGCACTTATTGTCAAGAGATAAGCCAGAGGAGAAGGTAAGTATAAAGGGAAATTTCCTATTAAATGTTTTTCTTGCAGTAAGATAGGTCATTTTGCATCAAGGTATACAGAAAGAGTTCCTAAGCCAAGACCTAACAAGCCTAGATTTCAAAGAAAGTGTTATTTTGCTATTGATGAAGGTGTGACAGATGATGAATCTGATAAAGGGAATGTAAGTGAGGATGAATGGGTATTTATTGCTAGCAAGGAAAATGATCCAGTGTCTACTGAATCTACTAGTTGCACAAATGTGGAGAAAGCCCTAATTTCCAGAGTTGAAGAAAAAGATGAATGGTGATTGGCAGTGGATGCTTTGATCACATGATAGGTGATAAAAGTAAATTTGTGAGCTTGAAAAATTATGATGGTGGTGTTATAAGATTTGGTGATGAAAAAGCTGGTGTAATCTATGGCAGAGGATCCATTTCTATTGATGATAAGCATAATACTGATGATGTTCTATATGTGGAAGGTTTGAAGAATAATCTCTTAAGTTTTGGATAGATGGTTGACAAGGGATACAATCTTCAATTCAAGAATGGAAAGTGTATAATATTGGGGAGTTTCCGAAATGTGATTGCATCTGGTTCAAAGAAAAAGGTAATGTCTTTCACTTGAATGCTGCTAGTAAAAGTTGTTTGATTGCTCAAGTTGATGAAATTTGGTTGTGGCATAGGAGAATGTGTCATGTAAACTTTAACAATATTATCAAGATAAGCTCTACCTAGGCAATGAGAGATCTTCCTAAATTGATAAAACCTACTAACTTACCTTATGCAAAGAATTTCGGTTAGGGAAATAAACTAGAATTTCATTTTGGAGCAAACAACATTATTCAAATGAAGTGTTAGAGCTTATGCATACTGATTTGTGTGGTCCTTCTAGAGTCAAAATTTTACAAGGATATAGGTATTTCATGCTACTTATTGATGATTATTCTAGATTGATGTGGGTTACTTTCATAAGGGAAAAATTTGAAGCTCTAAAAAAATTCAAGATTTTCAAGGCTATGGTTGAGACAGAGATAAGTCTACAGATTAAATGTCTGAGATCAGATAGAGGTGGTGAATTCATTTATGGTGAGTTTAATTATTTTTGTGAAGAGCATGGGATAAAGAGACAATTATCTACCCCATGAACCCCTCAGCAAAATTGAGTTGTGGAAAGGAAGAACAAGACAATTCAAGATGTTGCTAGGACTATGATGCTGGAAGGAAATGTTCCTCATATCTACTGGAGAGAAGTTGTGAGTACTGTCATTTACACTCTCAACTAGGTATATGTCAAAGATGATACTAGTAAGACTCCTTATGAGCTATGGTATGGTCATAATCCTACTGTTAGATACTTCAAGATATTTGGGAGTAAATGCTATATCAAAAGAGATGAAGATATAGGAAATTTTGATGGTAGAAGTGATGAAACAAATCTTTCTTGGTTACTCTACTAAAAGTAAATCCTACTAGTGCTACAATAAGAGATTGAGTAAAGTAGTTGAAAGTGCTAATTTCAAGGTTGATGAAGACACACTTAGACCATCTAGAACCTTTGGATATGATTTAGACGATTAGAATGATAGTTCAAATAATGGAAAGAAATTTCAAACTTCAAATCAAGTTCAAATCATTTTGGTGAATCAGGAAAATTAAGAGGAAGAAACTAGTGAAAGTGCATAAGTGAGATCACAAGAGTCTAAAGTTCAAGAACATCCCAAAAATCCAAGGTATGTAAGAATAAATCATTCATAAGATCATATTATTGGTGATAAGAACAAAGGTGTTCAAACTAGGAGAAGAATTGTAGAAGAATACTATTTGGTATCAAAGACTGAGCCTAATAGTGTCAACAAAGCATGCAAAGATGAACATTGGGTGGAAGCAATGAAAGAAGAACTACAACAAATTTACAAGAATAAAACATGGATTCTTGTTCCTAGACCTAAGGATAAAAATGTAATTGGAACTAAATGGGTTTTTTAGAGTAAACTGAATGAACATGGTGTTGGTGATTTTTCAAGCAGAACCGAATAATCCTCTAAGAAGTAGCCAACTCCTATGATGAAGAACTGTTAGGTTAGTGGCCAACACAATGAGCATAGGATTTTAAAGTCTATACTCCTTCACTTCAAGCTTTGTGAAACCTAGGAGGGTAATCCCAATTGCATTTTTCGTGCAATATAATCAATTAGTAACAAATTTATACACAAATTAATTCCTATTTCTGGCAGATAAAATCAATTTCACTAAAGATTTGACAGATTTTCAAATGAAGGATTAGCTATCTGCTAGGAATTGGGGTTAATTCCACTTCTACTACCCTTAGAGAGATATTTTTAATTTGAGTATTTTCTTCTCATAAGTCTAGGGCCAAGAACACTATTTGTTCATCTTATGCAAGATTTTCTAACAAAATGACCATTGTCTCTTCAATTGGAGCAATAGAGTCAAGTACACAAGAGGATTGGTAATTTACAAATTACTCATTTAAGGAAGAAACAAACTATTTTCGTAATTCTTTGTGTTTACGAAAACTCATTGTGCAAGAAACATTCACTTCTAAGCAATCCTAAGCCATTCCTAACAAAATTTATAACCCTATTCAAGCATTTTAATTAATTCCTTGAATTAAAGTTTAAAATAGAGTAATACATTCAAATGAAATATTTGAAGACAAATGATAACACAATTAGTATTTCTCATTCATAACTCCATAATGAACATACCTAGGAGAGTATCGACTTCTTGACTAATATTTGTTTTGATATCAGTAATTTCTATAAAACTCATTTAAGATCATTACATACATGACTTCCTATCCAAGACAAATAGTGGCCTACTTCAGTATTCTATTCTAAATGCCTTTTCTGAACTTAGCTTTTACCTAGAACCCTATTAAGACTTCATAATCTGACCTCTGTAATAAGCCTTGAAATCCCTTTTATAGGATAAGGAAGAAACAAGCATTAGGCTTAATTACATTTACATTTCATTTCATTTATACCAGAAATTGAGATATTCTTAGTTTGTTACATGCAATTATTTGAGGAAAATGGAAGAGTAAAAGACTGTATTCCACATTCCCTGAATGAAGGCATACTAATAGGCTATCGTTAGGTCCCATTACCTTAGAATACAATATTCAATTTTTTGACTAGGTAGTGTTCAAGGAAATATAAAATAGAAGAGGTCCGGAGTATCTCCCTCAGGTTAATTTTGACTTCAAACTGTTTAACTATCAAACTGTAAAGTAATCTACTCCTAGGAAAATAGAAAATGCTTGAACTGTAAGCATAAGTATACTAATTTAGAAAGAATAATAACTAAATTAAAAAGCATATAATCAATTAAAATAAGAAGCTGACAAATTATAGGAACAAAAAAGCTTATAGCAATCCATAAAACATTTTTTAACAGTAAAAATTCTAACAGTGAGTAACAAAAACTGCGAAAGTTGAAAAGATATCAAATACTTCAAAGCTAAGATTTTATAATAGTAAATTTAAATGAATCTCTATAGAACAATAGTATAATAAAATAAAACACTTATCTACTCTCGTCAAGTGGCCAACTCATGGGACAACACATTCATTCTCAGCTCACATTCATAGCTATTTCAGGAACACTTCTATTAACCATAGTTATCATCCATAACTCATTACTCAGAATTTCAGATAACAATCTCTTTATTCATAAACCTTGGAAAACATTATGACAGTATAACATTACTTTTCACTGTATATCTTACTTCTAGAGATTGTATCTTTTATAGAGAAACTGTAACTACGTGCTATATTTCAGATGGTATGGATAACCATTGAAAAATATCTAAATAGATCTACATATAACTCACATATCTTTAATCCTTTTACACAACATTTAAGAGGCTTAAGTCGAGCCATAAAGTCTTTAATTCAAAGGATAACAAAAATAACAACTTTAAGAACAACAACATCTTCGTTCCATCACCCTGAAGTTCTGAAGCATATTTCTAGCATATATCTCTAACTATTCTGGAGCACATGCCAGATGGATACTTCAATCTGTAACTTGATTGACCGATTATTATCTACAAAACACTTAAAACAACCCATTAAATCTGCATTGGAAAATTACTTTAAGAAATCAAAAGAAATAATGTTTATACAAGTTCTTACTAAAATTAAGCAATTATTTCTTCTAAAATTTAATTAATTGGCAGAGGATAGAGATTTTCATGTATGAACTAGGTCTTTATGGTATTATCATGATGAGGTTATTTTTACTTCATCATTTCCTCCCCTTCCTAGTTCTTGACAGGTCCTCTTGTCCCCTGATTATAATTCTTCCCTCTATTCCCTTCTTCATACTTTGCACTAATATCATATAAATCTTTTGCTGTGACATCAATTTTATAGGGGAATTGTGGAAACCTGCATGAAAAGAAACTCCCCATTTCCATTCATTGAAAATTATATCATCCTAATCTATATTAATATGAAAATCATGGGTTGGATATAGTAGTAAAGGAGGTTTGTACCTCATTCCTATCCATTTTGTTCTAAGATCTCCTAAAATTTTGGCCAAGCCATCTGCCCTTCTAAAGGACCATCTAAGACCAAGAGGAGAGATCACTTCCCTTTTCTTTAGATATATAGGAAATGGAGTGTATCTCTCTTCACATGCATTCCAAGCCTTTCCAACCAATTTTTTCCCCTATTCCATGAAATGATTATAGCAAACCCGAAGGTTGTCATCATACCTTTCTTTCATTTTCTCATCCAACAAAAGAGCTACAAATGTCTTTTTAAAAGTTGTTGGTCTACTATTTGGAGATCTCATTTGAAGTCCTATATTTTTCTCTGCTTGAACATATTCTTTATTACATTCTTGCCAATGGATTTTATTCTGCATAGTAGACAATAGAGATCTTAATTGTACTTCCCCCATAAAAATATTAACAAAGAAATCAATATGTTGCTCTAACAAAAGATCATACGTAAAGAATTCACAGAGCATATATTTCTCTTCAGGTTTTGAGTCTGCAAATATTTTAACAAATTATTTATCATTAGGTTCATAAGAATGATCACTGTAAATTCTAAGTAATTTCCATCTAAAAAATTGCTCATTTAAAAACATGGAATACAATCTAGATGGCCTTCGACGGGATAAAAGAAATTCAACTATTTGACATGCATCTTGTTTCCCCTTATGAGCTTTATGAAATTCTTCTCTTAATAACACCATTTCCATTTTCAATTTGTTATTCTCAACTTGTGCATTTCTAAGGAAATAACACCATTCCATCCATTTCATTAATAATGGAGGAATCTGAATTTGGAACCATTCAGTTATCATTGGTTCGATTTGAACTTCTTTGGATTCCATCTTTGGTTTACTTGTGCTTTCCCATAAGTCCTACTCTAATTCTACAATATTACTAAGAGAAGTATTTAATTCTTCTTTTTTTCTTTTCTTATCCTCTTCAAAGGCTGAAAACATAAGCATAAAATTTCCTTTTAAATTTTGAATTTCTTTATTTAATTCATCCCTATGTATCCCATTTTCCTTATCACAATTTTGAATTTGTAATTGCAGCTCACTAATAGATGTATCTTTTCCCTCCATTTCCAACTTTAAATCCTAAATTTCTTGATTCCTTTCATTTATTACAGTCTTATACACCATTATCTCCTCTTTTTGTAATTTCACCTTTTCCTTATTTTCATGTAGCTGATTTCTTAACTCTTCTATCTCTAATTTCAACAATTTCAACAACTTTATTAATAACTAGAGAAAATTTCCCTAACATACTGTCATCAATCTCCATAGGAAGTGGAGATTTTCCCCTTTCTATTTCCTATTTTTCTTGTTCTACAGCTTCCTCTTCAGATACCAAGTGAAAATGTACTTCTTCAACAGATGTTTCTTTTTTTGAGGATTAGTGAATTGACTCCTCAGTTTCCAAGTTTCTCTTTTGCTTTTTAGCTTTTGACCTTTCCTCTATACTTTGTGTTGGGGTTTCTACAGATCTTGAGGATAGTATTTTACTCTTCCTCAAAGGAGGAGTATCCTGATAATTTAGAATAGTTGGATCATTTAGAATAATAGTTCTTCTTTTCCTCTTCTTAACAGGGTGAGTATCCACATTTGACTCATTATCTCTACTTCCTCTATCTAGGCCAGAGTTTCAAACTCATATTTTCTAAATTCTGACACTTCCTCACCAACTATGGTGGGAATTTGGGGTTCAGGAGCCTTAGGGTTTTTGGGGGAAGTTGCTCCAGAAGGTGAAGCAACTTTTTTTAAGGTTCTCCTAATTCTATCTTCCTTCCTGATGTAGGCATATCAAACTTCCCCCAAAAAAATTCCCATTTGCTTTTAGGTTTCTTGCGGAAATGATATTTACAAATCAATTGAATTAACCCATGGTGTTTTAATGGCCTTGAACTAGTTTTGTATCTCTCTATTGAAGAATTAATAGAATCATTCAAGAAATGAGGAAAATTAACCCTTAGAGCAGGGCTTTCCTTCCCATGCAGCAAATGTGTTAACATGCGGAATGCTGGTCCTACCACAGTGGCAAGTTGACCTTCACAAGTAAAATATCTAATAATCCATGCAACAATAGTAGCCCAGGGTTCTAAGATAGAAGCTCACTGAAACCCCTTATTTTGTCCCCTAGTACTAACAACTATCATGGGTTGAGGATCTCCCTATCTAATGAATAATTCTGACAATTTCTGATATGGAATTTGTGTAGTTTTAGATATTTTAATACCGGAATCTTCTAACCCTAAAATAGAAGAGATAATTTTTGAACTCACCTTGAAACGCTTCCCATGCAGAATCACCTAACCATTAGAGTAGCTTTCTGCAAATGCATTCACCAACTTCTCATTATACCCTTCAAATTTCCTGATAAAATCCAACCAACCCACTTCTTCAAACAGCCGAGAGATATTACTTAACCCCAACAACTTTTTTGTAGAAGTTGGCTCAGATTTCTTCTTTTTACCACCCATTTTCTTGTCTCTCTTGCTACCACCCTACTGAAAAATTGAATAATACCTAGAACTTGTGCACTAATATTTTTGAAAATATGATTAGTCTGTAATCATTTACTCTACTCTTTCTCGGAGCTTGTTGTGTAATAATTTCAATTTGCATGAAGGGCCACAAAAGGAGTAGCATACTTAAAAATTAATCACCAAGTGGCTCAATTTACTAAATTGGGAAAGGAAACTCTTGCCAATCAATCATATTTTATTAAAAAATAACTACTTATTTAAAGAAAAAATTTGTACTTACTTCCATTCCATGATCGCTTGAAGATCTTATACCTCTACCGATTTGACAGGATGATGCAAGGGTATTGGCTAAGGTGATGGTATAATTATTATGACATGAATGAAGAGGCTCATGAATGATGGATTCATTAATAACGACAAGCTGTTACGATGACTTTTATTTATAATGGCAGAAGAAGGTGCATGTACCAATGTACGATAATCAAAGCATCGAAAAAGATTTGATTTTTTTTCTAGAAAGGAGTTGGCGAAATGAAAATGAATAAGTTTTGGAGCACATGTAAAGCATGCATTCGGACAAAGAAAGTGGTGGCAGTTCCAAAGCACGCGTAAGGCATGCATTAGGAACTGGAAAAATGGATAAGTTCTAGAGCATCACTAAAAGATGCAACCAAAACGGTAATCAAATGAAAGTTCTAGAGCATCATCAAAAGATGCAGCTGAAGCACCAACCAGATGAAAGTCCCAAAGCATCATCGAAAGATGTAGCCGGAGCAGTGACCAGATGAAAGTTTCAGAGCATCGTTGAAAGATGCAACTGGCTGGAGCAGTGACTAGATGAAAGTTCTAGAGCATCGTCGAAAGATGCAGCCAGAGTAGCGACCAGATGAAAGTTCTGGAGCATCGTCGAAAGATGTAGCTGGAGCAACGACTAGATGAAAGTTCCAGAGCATCGTCGAAAGATGCAGCCAGAGCAGCAACTAGATGAAAGTTTTGGAGCATCATTGAAAGAAGCAGTTGGAGCAATGACTAGATGAAAGTTCCAGAGCATCTTGGAGCAGTGCTTTGGAAGTTGTTATTCCTTTATGAAAGGTCCTGTAAAATGAAAATACATGTTAAGTACAAAAATTTATGAAGAATGCTTTGAAAACAAATTAGGTACACATGTCTTTTTATTACAATTTTTCATCCAATTTTTTTTTTTTAGATAACATATAAACATTAGAATCAAATAGACTCTGTCTTGGCAGAGTCAATACATTAGATCTCTCCTTGCATTTCTACCATCTTTGTAAATTCTTCTTTATTAACTGGTTTGTGATAAATGTGTAGGCGATGATCATTTACTAAGAGAGTTCATGAATCACCATCGATAGGTTTTAACTGAACCGTGCCATTCGAGAAAACCTCAAAAATTTTATATGGCCCTAGCCAATGAGTTATGAGTTTTCCCTTATGATCTTTATATCTTGAATCGAATAGCAGGGCCCAATCACCATTATGAAATTCTCTTTCTTTAATATATTTTTCATGCCAAAATTTATGTTGATGTTGAACTAATTTTGTTTGATGAACAACATCTAGATGAAGCTCATCCAACTTATTTAACTATAAAACTCGCTCTATTTGAGCTCGTTTCAAATCTAGACCCAATTCCATAGATGTTCATAGGGTCTAAAGTTCAAATTCAATGGGAAGAAGAGGTTTCTTTCCAAAAACAAGCTCATAGGGACTGAATCTAGTTGTAGATTTCCATGTATTATACGCCCAAACGACTTTAGGCAATTTCCTGGCCCAATCTTTTCTTCCTAAAGAGACAATTTTTGTCAGTATGTTTTCTAACTCCCTATTAGTCACCTCTACTTGACCATTTGGTTGAGGGTGATAGGGGGATGAATTCTTATGGCTCACCTAAAAATAGTTTGTAAATGCTAGGAGAACTTTGGACATAAATTGTGGTCCCTGATCTGTAACAATAGTTCGAAGGCCTCCAAACCGAAGAAAAATTTTGTTATAGAGAAAATCAGCAACTTGCTCTTCTCTAGAAACTCATATAGCTTGAAATTTAGCCCATTTTGTCAGATAATCAGTACAAACTAATATATATTCTTTCCCTTGTGAGGCAAGATCTATGGGGCTGATAAAACATAACCCCCATTTTTTGAATGGTTCCAAAGTTACATGTGGTTGCAAAGGAATTTATGTCGAAGCAATTGGTCATCCTACTCTCTGAAATTCATCACAATGACAAACATAATTTTTAACATCTTTATGCATTGAAGGCCAATAATATCTAGTACCTAATATTTTATGGGAAGTTCTTTTTGCAGAATAATGACCCCCTGAAGGATCATCGTGACAGGCCCTCAAAATACTATAAGTTTCATCAGCCCTAACACATCTTCTAAAAACCATATCAGGTCCACAATGAAATAAAATCCCATTAATCCATTTAAATGGTGCACACTCTCGAATAAGTCACTTCCTTTGTTTTAATGTAAATTTAGGAGGTACTTCAGAAATAGTCAAATAGTTGGAAATATCAGCAAACCAAGGAACCTTTATAGAGATAGAAAACAAATTTTCATCAGGGAACTCATCTTGTACAAGTTCTCGATCACCCTCTTCTTGTTTAATTTGAGATAAAAAGTCTGCCACCTCGTTAAATTTTCCTGGCTTGTCAAGTATTGGCATGTTGAACTCCTGAAGAAGTAATAACCATCTCATTATTCTAGCATTAACTATAGGTTTATTCATTAAATACTTTACAGCTGAGTGATCTATGTAAATTGTAACTTTATATCCTATAATATAATGACAAAAAAATTTAATGGCATGAACCACTGCTAAGAATTCTTTTTCTATTGTTGTGTAATTTCTCTCAACAGACGTTAAGTTTTTACTAATAAAATATATGGCATATTTACCCCCATCCTCATCTTCTTTCCCTAATATTGCACCAATTGCATCATCTGAAGCATCCGTATAAATGTGAAAGGGAAGACTCCAATTTGGTCCACGTAGTATAGGAGCAGAGACAAGCTTTTATTTTATCATTTCAAATGATTGTTGACACTCAAACTTCCAATTAAACTCCACATCTTTTTGGAGGAGAGAAAACATAGGGGCCGCTATCTTACTGAATCTTTCTATGAACCTTCTATAATATCTAGCATGTCCAAGAAAACTTTGAACATCTGTTTGTGTTTGAGGTATAGTTAATTGTTGTATGACTTCAAATTTTTTAGGATCAACTTTTATTCCTTCAGAGGAAATGTGATGGCCTAAGACTATTCCTTGTTCCACCATTATTAAACACTTTTCATGGCTAAGGGACAGTCAATTTTTCTCACAAACTTGCAAAACACTATCCAAGTTTTGAAGAGATTCATCATAGGTTGACCCATATACTGTGAAATCATCCATATAAACCTCTACACAATCATTAACAAGTGCTGCAAATATAGCCAAAATGGCCCTCTAAAACATAGCTGGAGCGTAACAAATTCCAAAAGGAAGAACTCAGTATGCATATGTACCCCAAGGACAAGTAAACGTTGTCTTGTCTTGGTCTTCTGGTGCTACCTGAATTTGGTTGTAACCACTAAATCCATCTAAGAAAGAAAAATATTTCCTTCAACAAATGGTAAGAAAATAATCTCTAAAATTGTCCAAAATTTTTCTTTGGTATTACCACCATGGTCAACAAATGGTAATCCTGCACGAAGGAGGAAAATAATCTCTAAAGGTGGCTTTATTAAGTTCTCTATAATCCACACAAATTCTCCACTTGTTCCTAGATAAGATGAAGTGACAATATGTATTGGTCGTAACATAGTGTTGAGAGGACAACTATGAGGTATTTGGTGAAATAATATCGTCAAAAAAATAACTCGTTCTAGGAATCATATTAGCCAAGGGACAAGGCATCCCCATGGTAACATAATTTTGTTCCATCCCACTTATATCAACCAGTTGTCCCAAAATTTCCGGTACATCCTCTATCACTTCTTCACTAGAACTTATAGACAAATGTGCTACCTCATTCATTAACTCATCCTCTAAGTCTTCTCCATGTTGTTTAATCACTACCATGGCCAAAGAGGCCAGACTATCTTGTCCACTAAATTCTTTTGGTTCATCAACCCAGACTTTATTACATTCGGTAGGTCTAGCAAGAGGGTATAAAAATAAAAATTTACTATCTGGACCATGTGAAATGGTCATATCTCCTTCTCGAAAATCAATTTTAGTAGCGACAGTAGCCAACCATGGTCTTCCCAAAATTATTGGATAAATATCTTTAGGTGTAAGTGATTGAATTATTTGAAAGTCAACTGGATATTCCCATCCATCAACTTTAACAAGAACATTTTTTATAACACCTTTTGGAATGGCTATAGACTGATTTTCCATTTGCAAGACTGAAGTTGTAGGACTTAAATCTGTAAGACTTAATTTCTCCATTACATCCACCGTCATTACATTAATAGCTGCTCCTAAATCCTCCAATGCATTAGGTATTGCGACCTCATTAATTGTAATAGTAATCAGTGGACTCCCTGGATCATCATATTTTGGAGCAACAGTATTTCCAGACAAAAATTTAGCTAGATAACCATGAATGTGCATAGTGTTTATTTTCTTTGGTTTCCTTCTTAGGGTTCTAATACATAGTTGTTTGATCAACTAATTTAACTCAGGAATTTCCTTTATTGCCTATAACAAAGGAACCTCTATTTGCAATTGTTTAATTTCCTAAATTAATGCAGTTTCAAAAGCTAATGACATTTCCAGAGTATCTTTCAGAATTGTTGATTTTAGGCACTCCAAAAATGGTGCTTGATTTTTCTCCTTTGAAAGGATATCTCTTTTCTCCTTTGGAGAAATATCATTACTAGACTCAGTCAAAGACTGACCTTCCTCCTCCTAAGGTAAACCAGCAGCTCCTGCTACTGAAAACTCAGTAATATTTGTAGGTAGTATAGTATCTTTCTCAAAATTTTGAGAAATAGGTTCGTCCACTACTTCCTCAATAGTGGGCGATTGAAGTGTCCTACCAAAACATAACTGAACATTTCCAAAATGAATTGTGTTAAGGCTTGTGACATGATCTTTCTTTGTAGTGTATACCAGAGTATTTTGTCTACTATTCTTTAGATTGGGAAGTGGTTGCACTAGAAGTTGAGGTTGATTCACCTGCTCAGTCTGAGAAAGATTCTGAGGTGGTGGCAACAAGTTTTGTTGTTGATTCCTCCTAAGACCAGTATAAAATTGATTTTGTCCCTGATTCCATTGGGGAGCAATATGTTGTGGGTACCATTGTTGTTGTGACTGGTTTGGCCATTGCTGAGTTCCCCATGATTGACTTGCCCATTCAGGAGATCCCTAATAAGGAGTTCCCCAAGTAGGCTATGGAGGGTAGGACTGACTCCAAGATGGAGGCCATTGATTACCATCCTAGTTATTTTGGGGTCTCCATGCAGAATTGGAATTCTGACCATAAGAAAAATTACCTCCCTGGCGTTGATTTAACATATTTATTTCTTCTTCAACCTGAGTAGTTTTTTTCTTAGTATTCTTAAGATCAGTAAGAAGCTCACATTGATTGGTAGGGTGGATTTGCTCACAGAGTTGACAAACATTAACCTTGTCTAAAGGGAACTCCCATAAAAGATGTTTATTTCGACACCTAAGACAATAGATTGACAAAGTCTTAGGATTACATGTCTTTGCTTGTATACCATCCAATGTAGTATTCAATTGAACTAGTATGTCTGTCTTTAGATTTTCTATTTCTTCTCAAAGTTTACCTATCTCATTATTCCCTTTGAAAAGATTTGTTTTTCGGATTCATCCACGAGTACATGAAAAATTGTGACACCAATCACATATGTCTTCAAGGTTTAACTGAAACACATCACCTTTTTCCCATTAAATCAAGACTTCTTCTTCAATCATCATTGAGTCCTTTAAGAAATATACTCTTGATAATCTCAACACTAATTGTTGTTTCCCCACATTGTTTAGATAAGAAAAGAAACCTATCCAAATAGTCTTCTAGACTCTTATCCTCATTCTGCTAAAGTTTAAACAACTCTTCCTTATGATCACTCACCCAACAATAACTCTGATATTTATTCAAAAACACAATCTCCATTTATGCCCAAGTTGTAATACTTCCAGATGGTAGTCCCATAAACTAGCACATGGTTGAATCCTTCAAGGTAGAAGGAAACAAATTCAGTTTTCGGTTGTCATTTTTATAGTCATAGGTTTGACAAAGGACCTTAAATTCGAAAAGAAATTGGTCTGTGTCTTCCGAAGATAAACCACGAAAAGTTGGAAGAAAAGATGGAGAAATGTTTTTCATTGTTGTATCATCATTTGCATCTAGAGCAATAGGATAAGTGAACGTTTTAGGTAGTGGAGGATCATTATTATTATGGTTTGAATTAAAGACTTTATGGCTCGACTTGAGCCTCTTAAATGCTATGTAAAAGGATTAAAGATATGTGATTTATACGTAGATCTATTTAGATATTTTTCAATGGTTATCCATACCATCTAAAATATAGCATGTAGTTACAGTTTCTCTATAAAAGATACGGTCTCTAGAAGTAAGATATCCAGTGAAAAGTAATGTTATACTGTCAGAATGTTTTCCAAGGTTTATGAATAAAGAGATTGTTATATGAAATTCTGAGTAATGAGTTATGGATGATAACTATGGTTAATAGAAGTGTTCCTGAAATAGCCGTGAATGTGATATGAGAATGAATGTGTTGTCCCACGAGCTGGCCACTCGACGAGAGTAGATAAGTATTTTCTTTTATTATATTGTTGTTCTATAGAGAGTCATTTAAATTTACTATTATAAAATATTAGCTTTGAAGTATTTGATATCTTTTCAACTTCTGCAGTTTCTGTTACTCACTATTAGAATTTTTACTATTAAAAAATGTTTTATGGATTGCTATAATCTTTTTTGTTCCTATAATGTTTTATGTATTCCTGCCTGTCACGCGGGTGACCTAGGTTCGGTCCCCGACAACGACGCCAAAAAGTGATAGGTTGTCGTTAGGTCCCATTACTTTAGAATATAATATTCAATTTTTCAACTGGGTAGTGTTCAAGGCAATCTACAATAGAAGAGGTCCAAAGTATCTCCCTCAGGTTCATTTTGACTTCAAACTGTTTAACTATCAAACTGTAAAGTAATCTATTCCTAGGAAAATAGAAAATGCTTGAACTGTAAGCATAAGTATACTAATTTAGAAATCATAATAACTAAATTAAAAAGAATATAATCAATTAAAATAAGAAGCTGACAAATTATAGGAACAAAAAAGCTTATAGAAATCCATAAAAAAAAAAATTAACAGTAAAAATTCTAACAGTGAGTAACAAAAACTACAGAAGTTGAAAAGATATCAAATACTTCAAAGCTAAGATTTTATAACAGTAAATTTAAATGACTCTCTATAGAACAACAGTATAATAAAAGAAAACACTTATCTACTCCTGTCGAGTGGCCAACTCATGGGACAACACATTCATTCTTAGCTCACAGTCATAGCTATTTCAGGAACACTTCTATTAACCATAGTTATCATCCATAACTCATTACTCATAATTTTAGATAACAATCTCTTTATTCATAAACCTTGGAAAACATTATGATAGTATAACATTACTTTTCACTGTATATCTTACTTCTAGAGACCATATCTTTTATAGAGAAACTGTAACTACATGCTATATTTTAGATGGTATGGATAACCATTGAAAAATATCTAAATAGATCTACATATAACTCACATATATTTAATCCTTTTACACAACATTTAAGAGGCTCAAGTCGAGCCATAAAGTCTTTAATTCAAAGGATAACAGAAATAAAAACTTTAAGAACAACATCTTCGGTCCATCACCCTGAAGTTTTAGAGCATATTTCTAGCATATATCTCTAACTATTCTGGAGCACGTGTCAGCTGGATACTTCAATCTATAATTTGATTGACCAATTATTATCTAAAAAACACTTAAAATAACCCATTAAATCTGCATTGGAAAATTACTTTAAGAAATCAAAAGAAATAATGTTTATACAAGTTCTTACTAAAATTAAGCAATTATTTCTTCTAAAATTTAATTAATTGGCAGAGGATAGAGATTTGCATGTATGAACTAGGTCTGTATGGTATTATCATGATGAGGTTATATTTACCTCATCACATGCCAGCTCCTTGAAAGGAAAAGTTTGTTGTAACTGTGTTCAATCCTCATCCTTGTTGACCAAAGAAGATTCTCCAATAGCAGCTCCAACACAAATTTGTATATCGTCTAGATACAATATATGCACCACCAAGGTTAATTAGTTTGGAACTTCTTCTACATACTAGCCTGAAAAAAATTCCACCTTAGAACATGAAACAAGAAATCACATGAGTGTTGAATAGGAAAATCCTAACAAAAAGGGCATGGTTTCATCAAAAATAAAAATAGGGCACAATCATCACTCTGATTCATTGACCTTAGAGGATATTCACCCACATTTTTCTCATGGTGTGACTAGAGAAATTGTCACCACCTCTTCGTTAGAATTCCTTGATAGTACCAAGGAGAGGGGATAATAATCACTCTTTGGTTCAATGTCACCCTCACTATTTGAAGGGTTATTAGAAATGTCACATGGAGAATTACATCCTTTCAGATAAACTTTATAGTACTCACCATCTCTCCTTGTCTTATTTTTATATTTCACCATCCTCTTTTCTCTTTGTTTGACTAATTCTTCAGAAACTATCTTCTCTCTTGGATCGTAATTTTCCTTGGTACTATACTCCTTGAGTTTCTTGAATCCTACTCTTCCTTTTGGTGTATCAGGAGCTCCATGTATTCCACTTTTATTCTCAAGACCTTCCTTAGGCTCAAACAAACTTAGCCCCTCAGAATCTCGAACCATCATGACAAACCTACTTGCCTAGATTGTCTACACACTTCTCATGAGAATTAAATTCCCACACACTTCTTTATTAGCCTTCAATCCTTATTCATTGAAAAATGAATTATGACAAGCAAGATCAATCAAGTAATCTAGATTAAATAGGAAATTTGAAGAATACAAAATTAATGACTCGAAATCTCCTTACGTGAGCAAGTTGATAACTTACAACTCAAGATTGAATCTAAGTCATTTCTTTTAAAGAACTTAAAACTTCATTCATGGTGATATGAGCCTTGTTTTTAATGTCCTTAGCAACTTTCTCATAGAAAATAGTGATTCCAGTTCAAGTGTTGTAATTTTTCAATCAACACGTATCGCCAACCTAATCTGTGCTTTCATTAATATCGGTGAAGTACACAAGACTAGTTTTTCTTAGAGAGAAACTTTCTTTAAAAACTTCATTGATTCATCACTGATCCTAAACTTTGATGAAAGTATTTATGTGGTGATTTTCAATCCATTGGATTATCCTGCTTTAAAACTTTATCAATGGTTCCTTAGTCTTCTCACTGCTTTCATTTTGCTTTATGCTAAATATTTAGGATTTTTCCATGTAGCCTATTCCATATAGTGACCATCACTTGTTGCTGATGTACTTTGTCTTTGCCCCACCCTATTAGTGATGTAGACATCCTGGTGATGATATTTAGCCCCTGGTTCAATGGGCTAACCTTTGGTCACACTTATCCTCCTGTCGTACATCACTAATTCAAACCTTTCTCTTAAAACTCTATATGCGATGAGAGATATTGTATTAGCACCAAAATTGGACGCGTACAACCAACATAAAACAAAAATCACAAAATAGATCACTGATATGATCATACCACATCAACAAAAGAAAAACCCTTTATAGAACATCTATCGCTTATAACCAATTTAGAACTCCAGTTCTAAAACAAATCCATGATGAGCGATGAATTTATAACATGTGGCCTTTGTTCATCACTAATTCTCCTCATATATTTTGCAAGCAATTAGCGATGAGAATATTTACAACTTTTGTAATGTCCATCATGTATCGCTAATGTGAGACTTTACATTTAAAACATATCCGTGATCAAGAAATATATAGGAAATCAAATCACATCACTCATCACTATTCCAATTTTATCTTTTCATGGCCATTCATGATGAGCGATAAGAACATAAATAAAAAAGTATCGCTCATTGCTATTACATTTTTAAAAGCTTAAAAGTCATTAGCGATGAGCGATATCAAAGAGATAATGTTAATCCATCTCTCATCGCTAATTCAAGGTGTAAACCAATGAATAAACTAGCGATGAGAAATACAAATATCAAGACTAATGGGATTTAAGTGAAACTTTTAAGCACATGCTCATTAGTCATTCTTCACCTAGGTTTTTCTTTCTTGATTGGTGGCACTAGGCCACAAAAATGCTGAGTAAGTTTATGCCTCTATCAAAAACCAGCCTTCTAAAAGAGTTGATGTCTTTCCATTCACATTTGTCCTTATTGTACCACTGAAGAGAAATTTCAATCCCGCCATAACAAATGTTAGGCCACTTTTTAACAAGTGAGAGTCTGTCTGATTATAATCCTTGTTATCAACATTTCTTACAACCTTTCTGAGCATAAAACTACCAGTGTAACCTCCATCATCCTATATTGTAGAGTTAGGCATGAACTACAAATTTTCATCATCACATGACACATATGTGTTATGTTCATTATATGAAATATTTTCACACTAAAAATAACATTTCTCATTATTCATCCCATTGTCATGCTTCATCAAAATTCCTTCCAACTGAGCCAGAAACTGAAAGCATTCATACTCTTCCAGATAGTTGGCATCTTGATACTCAACCTTATCTACAAAACCTGTATCAAATGTAATATATTCATATGTAATGCCTTTGAGGAGCTCATAAATGTGTTGCTTCTTTTTCTCAAGACCACACTCTAACCCTATACCAGATGCATCATCAGAATCCTTAGCAAAGAGTGGATTATCTCTACACCAATAGAGATCATTATTTTTCACCTTTGATGAAGATGGAGGCTCATCATACAATGGGTTTTCAATTAAATTCATACTTGACATAAGAGCCTCAACTTTCTTAACATGGATGTCTACATCCTCCAAGTCATTACAACATCCAAAATCACTATAATCATTAGAAGAACAAATATACACATTTTCAAATGCACTTACAACATTATCAACACATTTATCATCTGAAGAAAATGATTCTATCTCTTCTTCATGAGGACAATCACATTCAATATAATTTTGACCATACTTAACACCATCATCATTTCTATATCAAGAGGATTCCTCAATTTTTCAATTATGTATAGATTTACCAGATTGAATGCTCAACCTCATCTCATCCATATGAGCATAAGTAATGGATTTTTCAACAGTATTTAAACCATACCTCTCATTTGCTTCATTGAGGTATAGATTTTCAACATTTTCTCTACTCCCTTCCTCTTCATGTGATATCTCACTACTTGACTCATATGGAGCAAAAAAATTATTATCATTGCAGTCTGAAAACACGATGGTTTCTTGATGATGTGTTTGGGGCTTTATGAAATTAGTATTACAGTATGTCGTGCAAGGTGAAACAATAGGGGTACAAATTCTCTTACATTCATTTTTGACTTCTGGTTTACACCATTCATCAAAATTTGGCGTTTTATGGCAGTACACACTTGTATCCAAATGATTCCTTTCCATCCCATATTTCAAGTTGTTTTCAATATTCATGGCTACCCCATAAGCTTGATGTAGGGTTTTGGGATCTTTATCTCCCAATAGATAGATCATATTATTATCAAAAGCTCCCAAATACACAACCAAACATACTGCATCACTTAGTTCTAAAACATCAGGAATGCCCCTTACTATTTTAGCAAATCTTCGATAAAATGTTGGGACTAGCTCATCCTATTCTTTCTCAATGTTCATAAATTTATTTAGTAAATAGCCAACATTGATCCTTTCACTAAACTGTTCTACAAACACTTCTTTGAACTTATTCCAAGAATAGACAAAGCATACTAGTAAATCAGAGAACTAATCTCTTGCATCTCCTTTTAGAGACTGAACAAATAGCCTCATGATAACATCCTCATGATCTATATCATAGTCATCCATTAAATTGTTGAATTCTTGCAAATGCTTACTTTCTGATTCACTCTTTGTACCATCGAACTTTAGTCACTCATTTCTAATCTTAGATGGAATAACATTTGGGTAACTAGAAATGCCATCAAATTTATGGCCATGTACCTTTTGATGTTGAAGCTTCTTTTATTACATGACAAGGCCTAAGAAGTATGCATTGTTACATTTGGGTCCACACAAGGATGCATAGGTTGATGATACATTTTCTTAAACCTCTATAAACCTTCTTATACTATGCATTTACACTAGGCAACTCAGACTTCTTTTACAACCAGATCTTAAGCTCTTATAATGAAAATTTTATCTCTACATGCTTAAGATCTTCTAAATGAATTTCTTCAAGAACATTGCATACATAGTTCTATAAATAGATATGACATTTAGTAATACAGAAGTATGCAAGCCTATGACTACTATTTACCTTCCTTAGTGCTTAGTCACTCAATAGGGAATCAAATTTTTACAGGACTTACAAATATGGTTTTCATATACATATTTGTCTTTCTTGAAAACCAAAAACTAAAGAATACCTAGATATGTTGCAGCAAAGGGTTCTCCTTCTTGACTAGAAAAATTTACAGATCTGAAATGTTCTTCACATCTTCATTAGGTTCATAATAGAGTCTCCACCTCCTTTTAGAGGACTGAACTTCAAGCACTATAAAGCTCCTTCAAAGATGCATGTTCTTCTCGGTTTTTCCCATAGCGGAGTCACACCTACATCCTTTGAAACTTGCTCAATAGAAACATTTCTAGGTTTGGAAATTCCTTAGTATCTGAACTAGATGCTCAAATTCACCAATTTCTTGACTCTGATAGTCTACCACCAAAGATTCATAGTCTCCCCAATAGAGTCACCATTTTTGTTGGTGATTATTCCAGCAAAACCGAAAAATCCTTTAAGAAGTAGACAACTCCTATGATGAAGAACTGTTAGGTTAGTGGCCAACACAACAAGCATATGATTATAAAGTATGTGCTCCTTCACTTTAGGCTTTGAAAAACCTAGGAGGGTAATCCCAATTGCGTTTTTTGTGCAATATAATCAATTAGTAACACATTTATACACAAATTAATTCCTATCCGTGGAAGATAAAATCAATTTCACTGAAGATTTGGTAGATTTTCAAATGAACGATTAGCTATCTGCTAAGAATTGGGGTTAATTCTACTTCTACTACCCTTGAAAAGATTATTTTAATTTGAGTATTTTCTTCTCATAAGTCTGGGGCGAGGAACACTATTTTTTCATCTTATGAAAGATTTTTTGACAAAATGACCAATATCTCATCAATTGCAGCAACGGATTCAAATACACAAGACGATCAATAATTTACAAATTACTCATTTATGGACGAAACAAACTATTTTTGTATTGTTTTGCATTTACGAAAACTCACTGTGCAAGAAACATTCACTTCTTAGCAATCCTAAGCCATTCCTAACAAAGTTTATAACCCTATTCAAGAATTTTAATTAATTTCTTGAATTAAAGTTGAAAATAGAGTAATACATTCAAATGAAATATTTGAAGACAAATCAGAACACCATTAGTATTTCTCATTCATAACTCCATAATGAACATACCTAGGACAATATCGACTTCTTGACTAATATTTGTTTTCATATCCGTAATTTCTATAAAAATCATTTAAGATCGTTACATACATGACTTCTTATCCAAGATAAACTACTGGCCTACTTCAGTATTCTATTCTAAGTGCCTTTTCTGAACTTCGCTTTTACCTAGAACCCTATTAAGACTTCAAAATCCAACATCTGTAATAAGCCTTGAAATCCCTTTTATAGGATAAGGGAGCAACAAGCATCAAGCTTAATTACATTTACATTTCATTTCATTTGTACTAGAATTTGAGATATTCTTAATTTGTTACATGCAATCATTTGAGGAAAATGGAAGAGTAAAAGATTGCATTCCACATTCCCTGAATGAAGACACTCCAGCTCCTTGAAATGCATAGTTTTTTGTAACTATGTTGAATCCTCATCCTTGTTGACCAAAGAAGATTCTCCAATAGCAAATCTAGCACAAACTTGTATATCATCTGGATACAATATATGTGCCACCAAGGTTAATTAGTCTGGGAATTCTCCTACATACCAACTCAAAAACATTCCACCTTAGAACATGAAAAAAGAAATCTCATGAGTGTTGAATAGGACAATCCTAACAAAAAGTGCATGGTTTCATCAAAAACAAAAGCAGGGTGCAATCATCACTTTGAGCCATCGACCTTAGAGGATATTAGGCCAAGTTTTTCTCATGGTGGGACTAGAGAAACTATCACCATCTCTTTGTTAGAATTCCTTGATAGTACCAGGGAGAGGGGATAATAATCACCCTCTAGTTCAGTGTCACCCTCACTAACTGAAGGTTATTAGAAAACTCACATTGATAATTACATCCTTTCGAATAAACTTTACAGTGATCACCATCTCTCCTTGTCTTCTTTTTTATATTTAACCATCCTCTTTTCTCTTTGTTTGACTAATTCTTCTAAAACTATCTACTCTCTTGGATGGTAATTTTCCTTGGTACTATACTCCTTGAATTTCCTAAATCCTACTCTTCCTTTTGGCATATCAAGAGCTCCATGTATTCCACTTTCATTCTCAAGACCTTCCTCAAGCTCAAACAAACTCAACCCCTCAAACTCTCAAACCATTATGAAAAACCTAGTTGCCTAGATTGTCTACACAGTTCTCAGGAGAATTCAATTCCCACACACTTCTTTATCAGCCTTTGACCCTTATTCATTGCAAAATGAATTATGACAAGGAAGATCAATCAAGTAATTTGCATTAAATAGGCAATTTGAAGCATGCAAAATTAATGATTTGAAATCTCCTTACGCGAGCAAGTTGATAACTTATAGCTCAAGATTGAATCTAAGTTGTTTCTTTTAAAGCACTTAAAACTTCCTCCATGGTGATATAAGCCTTGTTTTTTTATGTCCTTAGCAACTTTCTCATAAAAAAAATGATTCTAGCTCAAGTGTTGCAATCTGTCAATCAACATGTATCGCCAACCTAATTTATGCTTTCATTAATATCGGTGAAGTACACAAGACTAGTTTTTCTTAGAGGGAAACTTTATTTATACACTTCAGCAATTCATCGTTGATCCTAAACTTTGATGAAAGTATTTATGTGGTGATTTTCAATCCATTGGATTATCTTTCTTTAAAACTTTATCAACAGTTCCTCAGTTTTCTCATTGCTTTCCTTTTGCTTTATGCTAAATCTTTGAGATTTTTCCATGTAGCTCATTCCATGCAGTGACCATCACTTTTCACTGATGTACTTTTCCTTTTCCCCACCCTATCAGCGATGTAGACATCCTGGCAATGATCTTTAGCCCCTGGTTCAATGGCTTGACCTTTGGTCACACTTATCCTCCTGTCGTACATCACTAATTCGAACCTTGCTCTTAAAAATCTATTTGCAATGGGTGATATTATGTCAACACTAGAATTGGACATGTACAACCTGCATAAAACAATCACAAAATAGATCACTCATATGATCATACCACATCAACGAAAGAAAAACCCTTTGGAGAACATCCATCACTTATTGCCAATTTAGAACTCAGGTTCTAAAATAAATCTTTGATGAGCGATGAAGTTATAACATGTGGCCTTTGTTCATCACTAATTATCCTCATATATTTTGCAAGAAATTAGCAGGTATGTGCAGGATCATCATGGAATAAATAGGCCCTTAAGTGGCAAAAAATTCAGAAAAATAAGAGTTAGGCAACTTGACATAAAAATTTGAATAAGTTATCTATATTATTTCAAAAATATGTAAGAATAGAATCTGTAGCAAATTGAATGTAGTTTCTAAACTACTAGGTTTATTTTAAAAAAAAATCTATTTGGTGAAAATTTGAAATTTCAATGTAGTAGTACTTAAATTTCAGGGGAAAAATAAGAAGTAGGTGTATGTCTAACCACCCTAACCACAATAAAATGATAATATTATTTTATAAGATTTTATATATAAATAGAGGACTCATGTCTGGATGTGATGCATATTTTTTTGTAATTTTTTTCCAACTAAATAATTAATTATGAATTTTTTATTACAAATTTTATAAAATATAAAAACTCGTATGTCTAACAACCTTAACTTGGTCAAAACTTCATGAAATTTATTTTTTCTTTTTTAATCCTATAGTATGCGAAGCATAGAATGTGATGTATGTTTTAGATTCAAAAAATGTGATACCATTTGAAAACTATAGATGTTTTTCAATCAACCTATCAATCAAGACTTTAGTCGTAATTCAAATAGAAAATGAATAATAATAATTTATTAAATTCAAAGTAAAGAATAATTTATATTGGTGGAAAGATGAGAATCTCCTTTAAAAACCCTTTTCATTTCATCAATTTCAGGTAAAAAAAAAGTCATCAACCACATACACTACACATACCCATAATATTGCCACTTTTTGGCCGATCATGATCCTGTACATACCCTAGCTATGAGAAGATTTACAACTTTGGTAATGTCCATCGCATATCACTGATATGAGACTTTACATTTAAAAAATATCCACGATCAAGTGATATACAAAAAATCACATCACATCGCTCATCGCTATTAAATTTTTAAAAGTTTAAAAGCCATTAGCGACGAGCTATATCAAAGAGACAATGTTAATCCATCACTCATCACTAATTCAAGGTGTAAGTTAATGAATAAACTAGCGATGAGTGATACAACTATGAGACTATCAAGATTTAAATGAAACTTTTAAGCATGTGGTCATTATTCATTCTTAATGAAGGAGATTCCCTAGGATAATAATTTACTTGAAAACTTCTAAGTGACAAAATGCAAAGGATATAAGGGCCCAAAGATCCTTACTCAAATTTTATAAAATAGAAAGGTCTAGACTTAGGCTTGAAGGACCGGTTACCAGGTGATAGTGAATGACAAAAGATGCATTGAAATAACTAGCAACATGTAATAGGGAGTCAATAGCCCAATAGAACAATATAAACCCTTGTAAATAGAAACCCTATATCCAAATGCAATAAAGGTTTAACATGGAACAAGGAATTTTTTTTTAGGGTTCCATCACAAGGTGAAGTTGTTAGAAACAAAGCAAGACTGGTGTGTAAAGGATATTATCAGATGGAAGGAATTGACTTTGAAGAAACTTTTTCTCCTATTGCTAGGATTGAAGCTGTGAGACTATTTCTTGCTTATGCTGCTTACAAAAACTACAATGTTTATTAGATGGATGTCAAGTCAACATTTCTAAATGGTGAACTGGAAGAAGTGCATATTGAGCAACCTGATGGATTTCAATTGACTAATCAGGGAAATATGGAGTGTCGGTTGAAGAAAGCATTGTATGGACTTAATCAAGCCCGAAGAGTATGGTATGCCAGATTGGACAAGTATTTGTTGAAGCCTAGATTTAATAAAGGTACTGCTAATAGTAATCTATATTTCAAGATTAATCATGATAAAGATTTGATTATTGAAGTCTTTATTGATGATATCATTTTTGGAGGAGATGATAGTTTGTGCATGAATTTTTCTGATGAGATGTAGAGTGAGTTTGATATTTCTATGATTGGAGAAATGAAATTCTTTTTGGGATTGCAAATTACTCAGCTAGATAAAGAGATCTTTATATCTCAGTCCAAGTATGTGAAAGAATTGCTAAAGAAGTTTGGTATGGAAGATTCAAAGCTAGTTGGTACACCTATGGTGACCAGTTGTAAGTTGACACAAGATGATGATTCTCCTAAAAAAAATTAGACTAGATATAGATCCATGATTGGTGGATTGCTTTATTTGACTCAAACTAGACCTAATATCATGAATGTCGTATGCATTGTTGCAAGATTTCAAGCTGATCCTAAGGAATCTCATCTGACAGTTGTGAGGAGTATTTTCAGATACTTGAAGGGGATATTTGATTTTGGCCTATGGTATCCTAGAGAAGATGATTTTACTTTGAGTGATTTTATTGATGTTCATTGGGCAGGCAATGTAAATGATAGAAAGAGTACTGGTGGTGGTGCATTTTTCTTGGGAAAGAAGTTGATTTCATGGTTAAGTAAGAAGAAGAATGCCATTTCTTTATCTACTGCAGAGGCATAATACATTGCTACTACTAACAATTGTACTCAAGTATTGTGGATGAAGCAGATGTTGAAAGATATTAAAGTTGTGTATGATGAACCTATTCTATATTCTATGATAATTAAAGTGAAATTAACATTTCTAAGAATCTGGTGCTGCATTCAAAAACCAAGTATATATCTATCAAGTTTCACTTTTTGAGAGAGAAGGTGAGTGAAAAGGAAGTCAGATTGGAGTATGTGCCCACTAAGGAACATATTGCAGATATATTTACCAAGCCTTTTCCTAAGGATACTTTTGAGTATCTTAGAGGGAAGCTAGGAGTGATTAACCCTCCTAATCAAAATTAATATGCATTGACTTGCATTAGTCTGTGCATTTCATAGTCATATCTTGATGTGGATTCAAGTTGTGGTGGCTGCTACTCAAGGGGAGTAGTCAAATGTTTAGATATTTGGTTTAGAGCTTGTGTGGAGAAACATAATGTGTATCTTTTTCATTTATGTCAAAGGGGGAGAAGAGTCATGTGAAAAAATGTGAAAGAGTTGAGGAGAAAAAAGTCAGAATCTAAGAGGGGGAAGTGTTAAGAGAAAGTTGTGTTGATGGTGTTTTTCACATCATGTGTTGCCATCAATGCCAAAGGGAGAGATTGTTGGATGTTTCTGATATGTGGTTTTCATTGATGTCAACACTATTGGCATTAATGTCTTTAAGGTTGTATATGTTGAGGATATTGAGAAAATTGTAATAAAATAAGTTGCAGGTTGTTAGTGGTGCAGTGAAGTTTAGTTTAGCCAACAACATGTATAACTTAGTATGTTGATGATAAGAGGTTGTGGATTAAAGGTTTTTTTATTGAGTATATCTAGTTTATCCACGTTAAGTTTCAAAGACCTGCATGAAGATTTGATCAAGTTATGAGTATTTGCATTTTGATAGTTGTTTTTTTGCTTCAGTTAGTGTTCGTGAAAGATGATGATGTGATTATAGTAATTTGAGTTGTTGTAGATGCTCTTTTTGTGATTCATGATGCTTGTGGATGTTTCTAGATCATGCTCTATTTGTTTTGTACATCCACATTGATCATTGTGCTCTTGATTGGTGATTTTATTTTGTGAGTTCATGTTTTTCATGATCATGGCTAACAGGTGATTGTAGCATGTTGTGGATCTTCGAGGCACAATTTTTGAAGGTGGTTCATGTTTGAGGATGTTGTTTTGGGTCTTCACTATGTTGTGGCCGACATTGGTTGGTGTGCATTGAATTTTTTTTATGGATTGAGCTGACAGTTTGTGCACATTTTATTTTTTGTTGAAGTTGACATGTAGTTGATGTAATCTCTTGTTTTAGATATATATGAGTGATTGTTTATATCATTTGAAGGCATGTGTGCGAGTGGTGTGCGATATGTGCGAGTCCTATGTGCAAATAATGTTCTAATCTTTTGAAGGAAGAATTAAAGTGTGAAGAAGAGTGAGCAGAGTTTATGTGCTTAACCAGAACTGTAATCAGGCATTAGCAAATTCTATTTTCTCAGTTCAAAATCTTACGGATGTAATTCAAATGTTTCTATAAGACAGTGTGTCTTCCTTTGGGCAGTAAGCCTTTTTGTATTTGAGCAGTGAGCTCTAGGTAGTGTGCTTGAATGCATGCACATTTCCATTTATATTCTTTTTTAATTTTAATAGAGTATAATCTTGTGGACTAACCTCCACCATGGTTTTTCCCCTAACAGGGTTTCCACATAAAAAATCTTGGTGTTATGTGTGTTTTTGATGTGGTGATGGTTTATGTTTTCATGTTTATTTATTAGATCTGAGAATAAGTTTAATAAGTATAATTTCTATGACAACTGATTAACCCCCCGTGTTAATTGTTTTCCCTTGTGTTTCCAACACCTCCATCCCTCCCTATGAGGAGAAGAGGCTCTTATAGATCTAAAAAAATTGCTCTCTTATCTCTTCTTGATTGATCAAAGTGGTTCCATTTACAATGATCTGATCTATATGTTCCCTAGCTTGCTTCTCCTTAATATATCTAAAGAAAAATTTTGTGCCTTTATCACCATTCTCTATCCAATTCATTTTAGATCTTACTCTTAGACCTTGAATCTTGTGATTTTGAAGCCTCCTTAGGCTATTTTTGGCCATAACCAACTTGTTTGTGAGTCTTTCATCCATAGGATTTGTTTGCAGATTAGTTTCTACTTGGAGAAGTTTATCTTGGAGGAGAGTTTCCCTCCTTTTGTTATCATTGGTTCTCTTTTTCCCAATTGTTTGAAACAAAAATTTACATCCCTCTATATTCAATTACCATCTATCAATGGGGGATAGGCTTCGGTGCATCTACTTGTTGATAAGCCTGAGGGGTAGTATGGCATTTCTATAGTCATTTTCCTTAAGGAGGTTGGTATTGAGGAAAAAAACATTACTTTTTCCGGAAATTTTTGTCACTCCCTCTTTGAAGTGGAACTTAGCCCTTATTGGGTGGTGATCAAATAGGGAGTAAGGAGTCACTTCAACCTTACACCTTTCTTTCACCAAGGATACCAAGAAGAATGCTTTACTTATGTAGAACCTTTCAAGCCTGCAATAGATTATCCTACCACCTTTTTGAGAATTGCACCATGTAAACCAAATGGCTTGGCTGTCTTTCTTTTCCCCTTCAATAGGATCTTCAAGCTTCAATTTGGGTTTCATTCTTTGCCAATAAAACCTCTCATTTCCCTTCCAATCAAATCTTGTTCCACCCCATTTATCTTCCTCTCTCTATGCAAAATTGAAGTCCTCTCCAATCATCTAAGGGATATCTTGCAAGACATATAACCAATTACAAAGGAGGATTATGTCCTTATAGTCATTAGGCGCATATAATGAGTAGATCCTAAAGAAACTTTCTTTTTCCTTAATAATCACCTAGATAGCCTGATTGCAAGGGGAGGTCCCAAAGCTATCCACAAAATGTGACCAATTATTTTCTATCAGAATTGCAACTCCCCCTTTTCCCTTTTCATGCTTAGTAGAAAATTGAGTTGCTTCTTTCTGTATCACCCTTAGACTAATACCAATGGCTTTAACCTCTTGTAGCAGGACAGAATATTTTTCCTTCTTTTATGTTAGGAATCTTCTTACTACATTTTTTATATCAGGGGTTTCAAGTCCCCTTACATTCTAGGAAATGTAATTACATCCATTATGATTTTTCATTGAGTGGGGGTCCCTTATCACATTTGAAGTTATCAAAACATTTAGGAAGTCTATTTTATGCTTCCATCCTTTTAGCATTAGGAGGCAGGATCCCACTAAGTTTCTTTCTTTTTCCCTTTTAAGGTTGGTTGGGATCTTTATCCTTGGGGGTTTTCCAACCTCCAATCCTTTCTTCTTCCTATACCTCTAGGTATTTTTTATTGTGACCTCCATGGGGGTCTCTTCTCCATCGGTGGTCTCCTTAGTAGAGAAAAGCCCTAGGTCATCTAAAAAATCCATACCTAACTATGACACAAACCCATCAGAACTCACCACTCCACCAAAGGGTTTGAGGGTATTGATTGCCAGATTAGGGACCAAAATTTCATGAACTTTTTCATTCCCATTTACAAAGGATACAATATTGAGAGTAAAAAAATTTCCATTCTAACCTCTAGACCATCAAGATGAATGTCCTCAAGATCAACATCAGTTCCTTTAGTAGGTATTTCCTCTCGGTCCACATCCTGAGCCTGAGAACATCCCCCAATGTATAGGATTTCACTTTCATCACTAGGAATATGTATTGGAATCTCTCCAATTATTTTTGGGGGTAGCCTTCAGGTTGAGATTCCACTACATTACTCTCCTTAAAGTATTTAGAGTTAAAGGAGTACATTTCTTTGGCTGGTTTTGGATTAATTTATTTAGGTTCTTTAGTTTTCCTTATTTTTTGTAGAGTCAACTATTGGGCATTTAGTTTGACATTGTTTACCGAATTATTAGATCTTATTGAATGGCCAAGTTTAGAGTCTTCCTTTCCTTTCTTGAATTATGCATTCTCTACATTTTCTTTCATTATAATGTTGTCTATTTCATGTATTAGAGAGGTTGGGCTATCCTCAACACTTGATGCACATTTATTGTATTTGGTTGCTTCTACATTCTCGATTTGTGGAGAGTTATTTATTTTCTTATTATTGGTCTTAGATTTTGAGGGGTAATACCTCTCATCTAATTACTATGAAGTAGTACTGTGTTCCACAGTTCCCTTTGATAGGCCAACATTGTGTACAAACAATAAACAAGTTTCAACTTGGTCTAAATGTCAATCTGGGGATCGTAAGCTTGCAAGAAGTGTTGCAGAAGTATACCTAAGGGAGGAAAACAATGAATTAAGTCGGGATGAAATGAAGCTAGAACAAACAAAGGAGCACCTACAATGAAAATCTAGTTCAAACTTATATTTTTGTTATGCTCTATTCTATGACAGAAGTGACAGGAGTTGTGATATGAACTGTTATAAAAACAACAGTAGTCTGCGACAATAATAACAACAATCTGTGATGGTAACAACAATAATCTACGAAAAATAACAATAGCTTGTTTGCAACAATAACAAGAGTAGCTCGCAACAAAAAGGAAAGATAACCTAGATCATATATTCTTTTATCCAAACTATGCTGAAATTGAAAGCACACAAACAAAAGGAAATAACATCTATCTTAACCAAACCAAATCAAAACAAAACAAAACATCACCGAGCTTTCCCAAGGAGTGGACCCTTGCTCCTGGTTTGCATGGTGGATAAAATGAAATCCTTTCTACATTGCCTTGATTAGAAGAATTGTTATTTATTTATCAAAAGTTTGATACATAAAATATGCTACAAAATTCTATCTATTCCCTTACACTATGCACACACACACACACACACACACACACACACACACACACACACACACACACACACACACACACACACACACATATATATATATACGTTGTTTGATAACAATTAAATTCAAAAAATATTACATTTTTTTGGCCTATGAACAAAAATCTAAAAGAGACAAAAATATTAAAATGGTGATGTTATAATAGAAGGTGAAAATAGAAGATGTAAAGCTTTGCAAATTTTTCTCCAACTATTTAGCAACAAATCTCCATCACAGGTTTTTTCTCCAGCTACCAAATGCATCCCCTTTTACCAACTATTATTTGTAGTTTCCTCAAGAAAGAACATCCATCATATAGCTAGCAACACATCCTCCATCACGAGTTTCCACATGGGATACAATGGTGCTGAAGTGGCCACTATGACACAAAATTATTAAATTACAAAGATCTTAACATGAAATAAATTCATGTGGATGAAAAATACATGCGAGAAGTGCCATAAAGAACCAACGAAAGGTCTCCATTAGATAAAACAATTCACAATAAGCACTAAACAGATAATCGATGCCACCTTGGAAGCTGACGTAATCTTTAAAAAGATGACATAAATAAATTGTTGGTCAAAAAGTAATACACAAAAGCTCTTGACCAGAAAGTGACAAGAAGATCTGCACCCTTAAATTTGCATGTTGTGAGCTTTATTTTCCAAAGATTGAAATCATAATGCTTATTAGTAAATACATTCAATAATTAATTTCCATATTTTATCCAAAACTATATTAAATACCACTTATATATTTCATCATATGCAACATAGAATGGCAAAGTAGTATGATATGGAATAGAAATGGAATGTGGAAATGGGTATGAAGGCATATGAAATAGGCTAAAATATAGCATAAAATGGGACATAAATGACTCTCATCATTCCCCCCAACTTAACATATTGCACGTTCTCATGCAATCATTATTTTTGAAAGGGAACCCTTGGGATCACGACTTGGATTTCCTCTTCACCCCTTTACTATTATAGCTCATTCACAATCAGAGTTCCCTTTAATTGTCCACTAATACATTTGACTGCAAAATACGACGAAACTGTCCGACAAAATATGTAAAATTCGATGTTCGTCGGGTGCTTGTAAAATTTGATGTGTAATTTCCAATTGTTTCGAAAGTTTATCCCCGACGTCGTCGAAATATCGACGAACCTGGTGTTCGTCGAAATGTCGGCTATTATTTTCGTCGAATGTTCACAAACATGAAAAAAATTAAAAAATCAAATTGTGGCGACATAAAGAAAAGTGAGTTCGCTGATGTATTGCGGTGTTTTGCTCTACTTGAGACAGTTTGTGGAGAACTACGGACGATTTTCCTGGGAAAAATCAGAAAAAATTCAAGAAGATATCACCAGGTTGAGGATAGTCATTGTCTTTTTGCAGAATTCAGTAAGTCAGATTTGTAGTTCCAGGTTTGAAAATCATATTTTAAAGCAATATCTCATCAGATTTCATTTGTAGAGGTTTTGAGAATTTCATGTCCAGATTTTGTTGTGTGGAATCACCATAAGATCACAACGGAGGAACAGATTCTTGTGAATGTAATTATGTGATCCATAACTGTATTGGTCATTTGGCACAGTTGTGCTATAACAAATACAGGATGCATTCATGTGTGACCCAAGTTTAATGTGGCTATTTTGTGATAGAAATGGAGGCACTCATTTAATGTAGTTAATTCAGGTTGTATAATGTAGGTGTCAATAATCATCATTGGGTGCATTCAGGTTGTCTCAAGTTTAACATGATAGGATGTAATTATAGCATGATCGAAGAGTGATTACCTCTTGCTGCAATAAAGAGCCTATAACTCTGGTTGATATGCAGAGTGGTTGTGTTATATCAATTATGTAGTGCATTCAAGCACAACCCATGTTTAATGGGCTATTCTAGAGAGTGATCAAGATTTTCTAAACCTTATGAATGTTACTTGACATATATGTGCATAATCTGAAATTCCTTCAGAGGCTTTTGAAGTATCAATGTATCCTATATAGGGTTTAGAATGATTTCTTTTAATTAAAAAAATAAATAAATGATGTATTTCCCTGTAATTAGATAATGTGGAGATCTCCTAAATCTCCCCAGCACACTATCCTCTTTGGCACTGTATTCATTACTCCAGCTACTAGGTTTTTGCATGTGACATCTTTAATATCTTCATGACCGTGGCTTTTAAATAGATCTAGTCTTTGCTTTAATCCTTTTCATGGTAACCCTTGAGTTCCATAATCCACCTTCAATCTCTTCTTTCTTTAACCAAGTGCTAAGAAATTCCGCTCAATGTATCCTATATAGGGTTTAGAATGTAATGCTAGAGAAGCATATGCATGCATATAAGGCAAGTCCTTCACCGCCATTGTTCCAAACCACCACTCAATGCCTTGCTGAAAATGTTGCCTCCATAAGCACAATAGCATGTTTAAAATCATGGTTGCCAGTGATTGACCATTAAGGTCGCCACTTTCATCATGAAGATACAATGAATTTTTGTCTTCAAACTCAAGGAATTATGGAAGATAACATTGTGAATTGTTTGTTGTGTACGATTCGATTTTCTTGCACATTTACTGCTTTGCTAACTTCCTTTAAGACTGGTATTGCACCCTCGGCTGCAATCTCAAACAGCTCACTCACTATCACTGAAGATTCCTTTCATGAGCATCCTTCTATAAAATCAAACTATGCCCTATAGACTGCCTACTTACTAAGGGACTCATTGTTTCATGGTATTGTAGTTCTTAAGATCCTTCAACCTTATTGACACTACTTCATAGTCCACAAAGTATTATTCACTATTTTCCCATCTTTGGTGAGTCTCAAACAACTGCTCAAACATGCAATCCACTACCTCCATTATACAATATTAATGGCTAAGAAGAAACATTGAACCTATGATTACTACCGTTACTTCATTTGGACAGTCATTCCCTGATTGCATTTGCCTTATCTAACACTACCAAAAGCATTTGAAAAACCATTAAGGTCAGCAAGGGGGTAAGGAAACTCACTGTTAAAATCTCCACTTTACTATGCAAGGTTTGAGCTTTATTATCTTCATCCCAACGCCCTTTGTTTTGACATCATCTAAAGTGGTATCATTCTTCTTACCGTAGATTGCATTTACAAATGTCGTTAAGCTACATAGTGTGCTTGTTATTGGCTACAATCTTTAGATTACAAGATTTTGTTATTACCTACAATGTCTCAATCTTTTTGGTATTGCAACCTCACTAATCTGCTATAGTTATTATTTATGTTTCTACGGAGGCCTAGCGTTTGTACCCTAATCATGATCTCACCAATGCTTACATTTGTTTTTTTATTAGAACATCTCAATGTTGAGAGGCCCTAGGGATAAGCTCGTCATAAGAAGTGACACATTGCATCTTTAACTAGAAGGATAAATCGTATTGACATTAGCAATGATGATTCTGACTTGTTGCTCCTTAGGAATGGGTCACTTGCTCTTACTAGCTCGCTACCTCCATTGTTGTAAGAATTTTGTGATCAAGTTCAATATTCTGATTTTAGGAGTCTTAACGGTTGGAAATCATAGTAAAATCAGAATTTAATAAGTTTTGGAATTAGCATTGTAAAGTATTTTTTGGGGTCATTAACTTCAGACTATCTTCTCTTTTGCAGGGGTGGTTGCATGCCAAATTTTTTTGGTGTAAAATATTAGAATTATTAGACTATGTTACTTGTCTATGAATAAAAATTATTGGAGTGTGAGTTTGATATTTTTTGAAGATCGAAATAGTCAAGCTTGGCAAAGAAAAATCATGTCAGATACTATTTGTCGAGAACAAAATGAAGAGACACTTGATAGATTGTGGGCTAGATTGAAAAGAAAGGGTGATGGGAAATGTTATTGTCCTTGCAATAATTGCAAGGGCTTAAAGATGAAGGCGACTTTTAATCTGGTGAGAAACATTGTAGAAGCTGACATGGTCAGTTGAAGGGGCATGATTATAGATCCATTGGTAAGTTGTTCATTATATGTGTTTTATATTGATTGAATTTTGTAAATGTTTATATTGTTTTAACATTTTATATATATATATATATATATATATATAATCATGATCATGATCATGGTTTATTTGTGTCTTATCATTATTATTATAAAGATTAGGGCACCCTAGGGCAGATGATATGGATTATCACAGCCCGGAGAATGTGGTTTTGCAAGCGGATGAACATGGAGCTGTGAATATCGAAGATGAAGTGAATGATCCTATGGAAGAAGATGATCATGCGCCAGAAAACACAGTTGAAGATGATGGTACTAATACATTGATCCATGCCACATTTAGTGGCAGAGCTGATCATGATGATGAAGATGGCTTTGATGATGTTCATGATTTACCTGTACTTGACAAGGCATACGAGCCCCTATATGAAGGCTCTGAAACAACTCTTCTCTCTGTGTATTGTTGCTGTTGAACTTTAAGGTTATGAATGCTTTATCAAACATAGCAATCTCTCACCGGATGTTAAGGTATGTCATAAATGTCATCTTTTCATCTATTTTAATTGTCATTAGTTCATCACTAGTAAATAAAGGATGAAATATGTACCATTAATATTCTTTATATGAACAAATTATTTTTTTGTTGGCAGATTGATTGGTGAATTTTTGTTACCACCATCAAATGTTACCTCGATCATACCAAGATTTATGTGCCATTATAGAAGATATGGAATGGGTAATGAAGCCATTGATTCTGCATGTCGAATGATCATATTATATATCATAAACAGCGAGGAATTTACAGCGGAGATACTTGAATGTCATATCGTCAGATATCCAGACGGATCCAAGTAACAAAA
>VDFB02168118.1:72604622-72683040 GCA_007258455.2 Sequoia sempervirens
TTTTGGTGTTCTTTCGACGCTACTAATTTTGTATTTCGTCGCTATTTCGACGAAATTTCCATGTTTCCATGCTAAATATTTGCCCGTTTCGTCGAGCCGACGACGAACTTCTGGTGCAGTTCGTCGGTGGATAAACAAAGTTTTCATCGATATTCCGACAAAATCCCGACGTATGTCGCGATCCTGCCGACCGACGATTCTTCGCCGTTATTTCGACGTTTACTTTTTCATCGTCCTTGCGACGAAAAAACAGCGACGGAAAATTTTTGGCCATTGTGTCGCTCTTCCGACAGAGATTTGTCGAACGACCGACGAACGACCGTCGGAAAATGGTGTCAAATCCTGTAGTGGTCCTATATCTCCTTTGAATATCAATCATCGTGGATTCTCTTTTGTTTGTCAATTTATTTTTCGTCATACCTCTTGATTTTTTTTTTCATTATTATTATTATTTTTTTCATCACTATTCCTCTTTTTTTTGCATTTTTTCCATAGCATTATTTATCAAGGGAATACTATATATAAGAGGTATCACAAAAGAACATCTCCATATTTATGAGCTATTGGAAATGGGTGAAGTGATAGAAAATTTGAATGAAGTAAAAATAATGGATACTATGAATATGATGGAATAATGAAGGATGATAGGTGAAAAAATGGGTAATAATGATGATGAACTTCCCCCCAACTTAAAGGGTTGACCATCCTTAGTTAACAAGGAGAGGATGGTTAGGAATGTTACATGATATGATTAATATAATAAGGAATATTAATAAAGTTAAAAGATAAAATAATGAAAAATAAAATTGATTGTTTTACCAACTTGCATGTCCATTAATGCCAAGATCTGGTAGCTAGTGTAACTCTATAACTATGAATCTCTAGCAAGGAAGGAAATGAAAACCGTGAAAAATATTGTAGCCACACCACACATGAAATATCTCCATTGGAATGAAGTATTAAGGAGCATACTGATGGTAGCCTAAGTTCTCTCTTCATTTTTGCTAACACCTCCACTGAATTTGTACTTTGTGCTACAGGTGGTCAGAGTTAGGCTGACCATGAAAAATGAGAGAACATCTACACAAGTGAGCAATAGGAGGTTCTAGAGACACTTAGACAACCATTGAAGCAATATATTATACCTGCAAACTGATTAGCCCATAAAAAGAACACAAATTACTACATTTTTTCTTTTTTCTTTTTTCATTTTTTTTTTCATTTTTCACTTTTTTTAGTTTTTTTTATTTTGATAACAACAAGTGACCACTGGCAAGCCAGTTTTCAATCACTTACCACTTAGTGGCATTGTAGAAACAATTTTCACCACTAAGAATTTTATTCAACTACAATGTGCCAGAAACTAGTTTTCAAATTGTAGTTGTCTAACAACGCTCAAAGGTTTTCATTGTTAGAATTTTATTTATTTTTTTATTTTTTTCATTTTTTCAGATATCCTGCATATAATGACCAAATAAAATGAAACTCTCATATGGATGATAAAATGATGCCATCCAAATCCTAGAGATCCATCTATGACCCTACAAAAGTCACTATTGAAACTGGATTATATGTAGAACTTGAAATTATGACCAAAAAGAAAGATACATCCATCAAGATTGACCATGCATAGGTCATATTAAAATTGATACAAAAAATATTGATCCATTTATCTCATGCCATCATAACTAAAATATGATTGTAGAACTTTTGAATTCATGCCCAATCACTTGGTGGAAGGAATTACTTGCAATAGAAGTAATGTTTCAAAGATAGGGCTATGTAGTGAAAGGCCAATGGTAGTCTCTCAACTTATCCAATACTTCTATATAGTTGTGGGTTGGTGAATGAGTCAATCCTTATGATGAAGTATGATGATCTGAAATATGCTCAAGCTTTGTGTGCCTTTCATTAAGTGGTCTTTGGATTTGTGGCTTGTGAAAAATTAGCCAAGAACATAGTATCTTGTTTCTCATACACCAAGTTGCATATGTCCTCCACATGATTTGGAATCAATGTTGATATCAAAGAGAATTTGTGTCCAAGAATGTTGAACACATCACCCAAAAATCCTCTCCAATAGTGAAGTGTAAAGGAAACTTGAGGTGTTTGATATAGCTAACAAAGCCAACAAAGTGTGTTGTTCAAACTCATGTAAAGAAGCATCATAAACTACTATTGGTGCAAAAATGTTGGGTAACTATGAAAATATGTAACCATATTCTCATGACCAAGCATATCAAGTATAGTAATGGGATATCATCCATTAATAAATCCACCATTAATAATTAGTTAAGTCATTTTTTGTAAATGAAGGGTAGATTTATCAATATGAATAAATACTATTATAGTGAATTCTTGTGTAGAGATAATATAAAATCATTTCCAATTAACACAACAATGCATACCTTCATTTGGTCCTAGTATCACATAGGTCATTTTATTAGAAATACCAATAAAACAATCAACGAGGGTTTATTAGAAATCAACCAGAATCATCAAAATTCAAGGGATTCCCCCCAAATTAACTTCATACTACAAAGGAATGAGAGCATTAAGATAATCTATAGAATGAATAAATATAGTGACATATTTAAGAATACCTTAAGCTTCATCTAATCAACCAAATATTTCCAAAATTCAATGGATTCCCCCCAACTTAATTGTGCATTATAAAATTATGAAAGCATTAGGATAATCCAAAGAAGAAAGTGGTATATTTAATAATACCTTTAATGATCATCCATTTGTAGCAAGTTTTATATGGTCATTAATGCATTCAATTTCATCTTTTTCTTCTTAATCATAAAATCAATTATTGGACCTAGATCAATAAGTGTGTGAGGAATACATAGTTTTACCATAGGCCTCCAAAGATATAGATGTTTGAGTATAAAAATATTTATAAATAGATCTTGTAGGATTTCATTATGTCTCTCACACAAATTCTGAATCATTAAGGCATATAGTTCACCATTTCTTATTGTATGACTAATTGTAACACACAAACTTATCATAAAATTAGAATCACATTGAATTGTTGCTTGATGTGTGTGAATTAATTCTAAAATTTGTGATTCATTAAGTAGATAATAAGAACTAAATTGATTATCTTTTTTTTATCATATTGTTCTTGTAATCCAATTAAACTAAAATCACATCCTTTATTTGTATTAATAGATTGCAATTGTGATTTACCAATTTCAAGTAGATTAAAAAAATGTAAATGGATCCATGAAATCTCATTATTATATGTAGATTGAACCACATTATTAGATAATAGTAATTTATTAGGAATTTCATTTTACTTTTATGGATATGTTGGGGTGGATGGTGGGTGGGATAATGACAATGGAAAAAGTTGTGTGGTATATAGAATAGATGGTGAAGATGGTAATATATAAGATGGATATGGTGGAGATGATACTATATGGGATGGGTATGGTTGTTGTGAGCATTCATTATGCCATTCTTGGTAGTATGGTGATTGTTTCCATTCACCACACATACTAGATAGGGAAGCATTTTTTGAAGAAATATATTTCCTTCCTAATTCAATAGAATTATAATATATTTTATAATCATTAAACATACCATGGTCTTCCTGATTTGACGTGTGTAGTTGTCCTTGAGTTACAAAGAAGACATTCTCACTTTCACCTTTGTCATGTCGAGGCTCATTTATAACATCTATCTCCTTCACCATGTCCTCTTGAATAGTTTGGCACGTGCACTCAACTTCTTCCTTGCAACAATCAAAACAAAAAATGGTCAACTCATCATTTTCAAAATTTCATTGTCCTAAAAATTCATCAATTATTTGTTCTTGTTCAACTATGTAAATAACATCTGTAGATGTTTGTGACAATGGTATTGGAAGATCAAGATAAGCTAAGTTGCATTCTTTAGGTAGATGGGGTATAAAAATATCACTTTTTATTGGCATGATTCCCCTACCAAGTTCATCTTTTGTTTTTAAATTTGAAAGTGGGGGTCTGGTGGCGGTAGCCCCCAGTGGGGTCAAAGGGTAGTACCCCTTGCAGGGTATCGAGGCAACACCATAGAAGCACTCCTTGTCATGATAGGGCGGAGTCAAGGGGCAAGGTCCCCACCTCCAAGCACATTTTTCTTCTTGTGTGACCTTCAAATTCTTTATTTTTGAAGCATTTTCCCCTAAAAAGTGATGTATTTGAACTACCTTGAAAATGCAACATTTTTATTTTTTTTATGTTGTTTCTTCAAAATTGCTTCTTTCTATCAATTTACTCACAACAACTGGTGTTGATACATAAGTGGTTTTAATTTTTAAAATTTTCCTACAAATTCTAACAATACATCTATATGATTTAAATAATGCAAATTAGGACTAATCACCAGGCAAGGCTAGCAGTTGCACGAGCTTTCATCCTAATACATTGGTCCTAACTTAACTCACTGGGTTTTTCGGCATTTAAAACCTATCCCCAACAACGATGCCAAAATGATAGGCCAACATTGGGTTTAAATAATAAATATGTTTCAGCTTGGTCTAAATGTCAATCTGGGGATCGTAAGCTTGTGAGAAGTGTTGCGACAGTATACCTAAGGGAGAAAAGCAATGAATTAAGTGGGGATGAAATGCAACTAGAACACACAAAGGAGCACCTACAATGGAAATCTAGTTCAAAATTATATTTCTATTTTTCTCTATTCTATGATAGAAGTGACAGGAGCTGTGATATGAACTGTTATAAGAATAGCAGTAGTCTGTGATAGTAATAACAACAATATGTGATGGTAACAATAATAATCTATAAAAATAACAATAGTAGTTTGCAACAATAACAAGGGTAGCTCACAACAGAAAGGAAAGGTAACCTAGATCATATATTCTTTTATCCAAACTGTGCTAAAATTGAAATCGCATAGTCAAAAGGAAATAGGATCTATCTTAACCAAACCAAATCAAAAGAAAAATATATATAGAAAATAAAACATCATCGAGCTTCCCCAAGGAGTGGGCCCTTTCTCCTGGTCCACACGGTGGATAGAACAAAAGCCTTTCTATGCGTTTCCTTGATTAGAAGAATCATTATTTATTTATCAAAAAATTGATATAGAAAATCTACTACAAAATTCTATCTATTCCCATACACTATGCACACACACACATATATATATACGTTGTTTGATAACAACCAAATACAAAAAATAATAATTATTTTTTTGGCATGTGGCCAACAAACTAAAAGAGACAAAAATATTGAAACAATGATGTTATAATAGAAGGTGAAAATAGAAGACGCAAAGGTTTGCAATTTTTTCTCCAAAAATTTAGTAACAAATCTCCATCATAGGTTTTTCTCTAGCTACCAAAAAAAACCCCTTTTACCAACTAATATTTTTAGTTTCCCCAAGAAAGCACATTTATCATAAACCTAGTAGTGCATCCTCCATCATGAGTTTCCACATGGGATACAATGGTGCTGAAGTGGCCACTATGATGTGGAATTATTTAATTACAAAGTGTCAATGGTTGGTCTAGACGTGCTCAAACATGATCAAAAAATCCAATGTTAGTCAATAAACACATCTAAAACAAACATTCCCCATGCAATTCATTTAAACACAATGGACAAGAAACACAGAAAAATTAATCAAATGAAAGCTGCTAAATCTTATTCAAAACATTCAAACCAGCATCCCATGGGGGAATTGGTGCTACTTTGATGTGGAAAGTAGCCCTTTACCAATTCCTTGATGAAAATTTCCAATAACCTAGCTAAGATTGATGATAACTATGAAAAATTGGATGAAATATGGATGAATTTGCTCAAAATCCGCAGATAGTAATCTTGCATGAAGTTGTGCATCCCAAATCAATAGAGAAGTCCTCCATTTATAAGAAAGAATTAAGATGGAGGAATGAGAAATATGAAGAATGTGGGATCAAACATGAACCAATGGCATTATGCCACATTTTAGCATGCCATTGAAGAGAGGTGGAGCACATTTTGATCAATGTACAAATTAATGCAATTAGATGGAATTTGAAATTCAAAAGATGAGTTAATGCCACTTGGCTCAAGAAAAATGACATGTAAGAGCTATTAATTCCATGTTGGAGGACAAGTCCTTTTGGGAGGGAGATTTCAAATTGATGGAATATTCCAAAGAGATGCCATTTTTGAATGGAAATAGAAGAATTAACAAATCAAATAAATTGATTTATATGTGCAAGTTGCAAAAGCTAGAGGATTTGAGGATTAGAGTTAGAGTTAATTAGGATTTAATTAACTTTAGATGGAATTAGTTGATATGAAATTTGATTTATATTTTTAGATTTATTTAAATAAAATGAGAGGAATAATGAACATTAGTACCTTAATTAAATAAATTTTGATTTATTCAATTAAGTGAAGAACATTAGATTTAAATCAAATAAAGGTTAATTTATTCAATTTAAAGGAGATGACCTTAGGATTTAATTAAATAAAATGATTTATTTAATCATAAGAGGAACATTAAGATTTGACTAGATAAAATTGATTTATTTAATCAAAGAGGAATTATGATTTAGTAAAATAAAGTTGATTTATTTAATTAAAGGAGGAATCTTTATTAATTAATTAAATAAGGATTATTCAATTAATTGGTTAGTAAAGAAGTGATTTAAGAAGAATTTGATGTTAGTGAATCAGGATCATGTGCACGATATCAATCAGATGACCCACTATTGCCCCAGTGAGAACAATTACGCTGGTATACTACCCCCTCGAGAGATCGGACAAAAAATTGGATTTTTGGGGGATTTATCAAGAAAAAAGAGGACAAGCTTCCCAACAGGTCTAGAAAGGCTCCAATATGTTGAAAATATGCAAAAATGTGAGAAAAAGACTTGGAATGAGCTTCGGTTGGGAAAAAATGGGGTGGAGTGTGCAAAACGCTAGTTTGATGACTAAAATGGGGCAAAAAACCCTAATTTTCATGCTTAAATAGCCTTGGAGGGGTTACTTTCCATTCATTTTGAGCTTTGACCCTCCTACAGAATGGCACAAAGAGTACTTCCCTAACACATTTCTGAGTGAGTTCTGTTGATGGTGTTTTCTGCACAGCAACAACTCAGACAGAATCTAGTATCCTATCTCTCTTGAAAGGTAAATCTCTATCAACAAGCCTCAAGAGATAACCCCAAGGTCTCTAATGTCAGGTCTTGACAATGCATAAACAACTCAGTGATAAAATGTGAAAATGCTGGTAATCACAATGGGACCTTACTACAAGCAAAATATTGAATCGATTTTATCAGATCCAACAATCTGATGATACTTTAATCCTAGATATGACCCAACAATCAAAGAAATAGAAAAAGATAAGGGTTTTAAAGAGATTTCTAAACTTAATACTAAACCTAAGATTAACAATGAAAATGACCAATACTCGAAATGGGCCAATCCTTTAAAACTGATCTCTACTTGACCCAGATAAATCTGTAATCTTACAGAAAATAGTGCAATCTTCTGAGGTGTTAAGATTTTCAAATCATGAACATTCATTCAACAACCCTATTGCAGTTGAAATGAACAAATCCTCACAATTGAACTAAGCACACTGAATATGAAGTCCAGGATAACTTTGCAAAGCAACTAACAATCAGTTGGTTGCAAAAAGTATGGACTAAAGGATTGCTACAACATTCAAGTATCAAATCATAAACATTATTGAAACAAATATAATCTAAATATTAACCTCCTCAAAGCAATTTTAAAGATGAAATAACAAGAACCATGCAAGACAAGAGAAAACAAGTATGGCACCAAATCACAATGTCATTCCTTGCATTCAAATTTCCCACTGTAGCAACAATTCTAGTTTTTTGTTACAATATTTGCTTGAGAACAACTACTTGCTAAACTGCTCTACTCGTGTCTAACTATTTTGCTCTATTCTACTTCTATCTTCTAACCTTTTCTTCTAACTATTTCTAAACCTTACAAATGAGGCAAAATGCCAAATATGTAGAATCCCCTAGGCACCACCGACCAGCCAAGAGAAAGTCAAAATGGAATGAAGGAATGTATTAAATGTGCAAATAACACCCAGGTCGGCCTGGGATTCCCAATGCAGCTTGGACCAATGCAGGGCACGATAATGGGGAAGCACAAATCCTGAAGTAGTTGGGCATTAACTACCTTCCCTTTTGTCTTCATTCTGATCTGGCTCTTCATGTACTTTCAAGAGCGTCCCATCCAAGTTGGCCACAGGTGGTAAAGGTAAAACCCTAAGTCGATTCTCAATAGATGTAATCTCGTCCCTTGATTGTTTGACTGACTTATCCCAATCCACCTTATACGTCAGGTATTTGTCAATAACTACAAGGTAGGTGGCCGCATCATCCAACTAGTGCTCAGAAACAGAATCATCATTATTTGGTGCATAAACATCATGCCACCACTTCCTCAACTTTTCTAGGCTCAAGTACTTGGGCGCGATCTTCCTTCTTCCTGTCATAATTTCAAAGAAGGCAATGGATCCATTGTAAACACCAACTAGGGTATCATCAATCTACCTCCTTTGTTTATAAATCTTCTTCAACACTTTCTGCCTAATCTACAACGTCTCATACCACTCCCATGGTTCGATAGCTCTAGAAGAAGGAAGAATCCCATCACTTACCAACCTATCCTGGGTGTACTCCATGATAGTTATGGTTTTCTGCAGAAGGAGATCTATGTCTCCCCTATCTTGTGCCAACACTACCTTCAACCAATCAGTTGCCCTAATAGCATCCTTCCCAGTTGATAGAATCTCCTTAATAGCTTCATCACCCTTTATTTGCACCCCTCTCAACCAATTCATAGTGGCAAGGGTGGAAGCTTTCATCTTTTCTAGCTCGGTGATGGTCTCTTGAGATAGAGGATGTGCAACAAAAATCGAAGGGTTAATGGATTGCAGGGGCTTCATTAATTCCTCCAAGCATTTCTTGAGATTTTCATTTTCTTTCTTTAGCTCCTGCTTGGTCTTCATTTCCTTCCTCAATCTACCCACAATAACTGCACTAGATCCCTCATAATCTTCAATGTCTTGCTCGACTGATGTAGGTCTTAGATTGAAAGTTTGAATGTTGTAATCCTTTCCAACCACATCATCTCTATTTTTATCTAGAGTAGGGGTGGCAATGTGAACAACTCTATCATGAGCCTCGCCTCTTTCAATCCTCGGGATCACCCTAACCTTCTTCTTACCTTTATCTTTTCTAATTTTGGCTAGCAGTGCATCCCAATTCGGTGGACTATCTTCCACAACAACTTGTTTTCTCTTTATCTCTTTGTCCAGCCAACTAGGGACAGTGGATTCCAATTGCACCTCACTTTGTTTCTCCTCCTGCTAGTCCTTAGGTGCCTCCTTACTTAAATTCCATTTACCAGGAGTCTCATCTATTTTACTTTCCTTCCCCTCAGCATGCTCTTCTTCATGTATAGGCGAGGGAACCTTCACTGTTTCCTCTTCTCCTGGAGGGACTTCTTCAATTCTAACAGGGGAATCTGCATATGCAACCATAGGGGACTGCATTATCTTTTCAATTTCTTCCTCTGCACCATGGAGATCGCCTTCATGAAATTCCTCCCCTTCCATACTCGGATGATCTTCAATGTCCTCTGACTCACTAGGCTTGCCTTGGGCTCCATGAGTGGAAGGCACATCATCATGTTCCTCATGAGAAACCACCGGATGGGGATCTGCCTTAGGCATATTGTCCCTGGGAGAAGGAGTCCTAGACCTCCTCGCATACACCTTGGCCTTCTCCTCTAAACTTTCAACATTTACCACTAGTGGGGTAGCTTCTTCCTCCCCTACCTTGGAGCTAGCCTTCTCTGAAAATTTTATGATTCTTCTCCTTTTGGGTATAGGATTATCAACCTTAGGTCCCTGATTTTCAATCTCTTTCTGCTCAGACTTCTTATTTCTTGTCCTCTACTTGGCCTTTGGTTTTCTCTGCTTTTCTGCTTCCTGGGTCTTCTCCTCTTGAACACCCTTAATTTTGATTTTGAAAGGAGAACCTAGCTTACCCTTGCCCTTAGGATTCTATTCGGTATATTCTTCAGAGGTGGAGTGGGGATCCAAATCTCCCATCAGAGCATAGGTGAACTGTACACCATTATTTTCCAACTCCCATAGCTTATGCTTTAGCCACATCCTAGTAAATTTGAGAACTGGATCCATTAGTTGTTTTAATTATGTCTTTTCCTCTTCCAACCAATCCATATCACCAATTGGTCTGTCTTTTATGGCCTCATAAGCATGATCCTAGATCAAGTTTCCATCATCCTCCAATTGATCAAGAACTACCTTTATACTGTATAATCGGACTAACTCAACTGGAAGCCTAGAGAATTTCTTCTTTCTAACCTTAAATTCATCACTACAGTTGGCCTAGTAGTCCTCCAAATTTACCTTATGTCTATACTCCTTGCTGGCCTTCTTTTGGGCTTCTCCTGTAATGTCAAATCTGGACCTCTTGGAGTGGAAATACAAGCCAAGAGTACTCATTTCTTCTTCTAAAGCTTGGGCAGAACCAATGGAAGGACATACCTCTCTAGTGCTAGTCCTTAATGGGAAATCTCCACCAAAACCAGTCTTATGCTTGTCTCCCTTGACAATGGCATCAAAGTCACAGATCTACCTAGTGACTTCCAATAGTATGATATGATCAGTGGGATACCTTGGAAGTCTGTATGGAGCTCTCTGGAAGCCATCAATCTGAATGTAGGAGAAAGTTGGGAATTGAATAAACCATGCCCCATATTTCTTGATGAGTTCTTTAGCCTAGTCTGAAACCCTGACATGCTCTACTTCCTGAAGCATTCTGGTGATATACATGGTAAATGCATCATTTTCCCTCCTATAGTTTGAACCTCCCAAGTGCAACTAAGGGAAAACTTCATAGATAATATCCTGTCCGAAAATTCCCTTTGTATCCAATCCTTTGTAGGGATGGAATCTTGCAAGTGCATAGACCAAATATAAAGTCATTGTGAAAGTCCTAGTCTATAACACATTGGACAACTGCTTGTGAGTTACTTGGCTAATGACTCCTTCCCAATGGTAGTTAATCTTTTCTTGCTCCATCCTCACAATCACATGGCACATCCAATTCTCGAATGTTCCAACACTCTTCAATCTAACCACCCTGCTAAGAAACATGATGGCATCATAGTATTCCTTCTTGAATTTTGCTCGGAACAGCTACTTGGGAAATTTAGAATAGTGTGACTTGGGCTTCTCCAGCTAGGAATTGATAAGCTGTTGTCACTTCACAGTCTGTTCATCGTAGAACTCTTGAGCTTCCTCAATGGTGAATCCCACCACATGAGACCGGTTTGGCATATCAAAGGTTTGGGCAATGGATACCGGGTTGAGATTTGCAACAACTCACCCTTGAGGACCAATTATCCTCTGTGTATCCTGATCATAGTGCCTGGCACATTCAAGGACCAGCTCATAACACTGCACCATAGAAGGGAAACCAGCTACATGGGACAAGCCTGATTCCATCATCCTTCTAGCCACCAAAGGAGGATCCTTAACCGCCATTCTTTCTTTAAATTCTTCATAGTCCCAGAGGCCAACATTTGTATCAGTGACTTCTAACCAGACAGAAGTGATCTTACTCTTAGGGACCTTTCTCTTAATGTCCATTTTAATTCTCTCTGCATCAGACATTGAGGAACCAGCTGCTGCCTTGCTAGATTTAGCCTATACTCAACATGGAAATCATAGTAAAAACCACGAGAAAGCAAGGTTAATTCATCAATACATCATTAGAATGAATCTCATATAGCTAGAGTGTTATTAAATTTCATATGAGATGACCACAACAAATTTTGGGTTTCAAGACCATCCACAGAATCTGAGACAGAGAGGAATTTCAGGAAATTCCAGACCGATCAGATTCCAACGAAATAACCAGGAAACACCTACTTAACGATTAAACCTAATCATGGTCAATCAATAAATTACATAGGAAATCCAAATATGACATGAAATAATCATTAAATGCATCACAAATCATAAACAAATCCAATTATCTCATGTTCCTTTACATTTCATCAGATTTCGGGAAAATCCGAGGGATGGATTTCCGCGAAGAACGAGCCAAAGAGGGATTTCAGGAAATCAGAGAGACGTCAGATTTCAGAGAAATATGGACCCAATGGAAATCCGTAGATAAGGAAGAATTCCAAACCAATCGGTGCAAAAGCATGTACTTCGGCCAAACAAATTTTATTCGGAATGAGGTCACACCGAGTGGGGCATGTCTTGCCGACTGACGAAATAGAAAACATATCGATATAACCAACGAGTAGTCAGGGTAAGGTCCTAGCAAATCCTCTTGTCTCACCGACTTTCAGGGTCCAAGCAAACACTTCAACTAGACTAAAGTTTTTCATATGAGGTCTCAGCGAAGTTACAGTGTCTTGCCAACTAGCGATAGGTTTTGAATTCAGCCAGAGGTCTCGCCGATCGTGCAATTTTTCACTGATATGAAGTCCCATCGACATAACCTCTTGCAGACAACATGTGGTCTCCCCGACAGAAGATTCAACTCACCAAGAAAGGAAGGTTTTTCCATAACATCTTGGCGACCGTTGGTAGTCTCGCCGAAAGCGAAGGTCTCAGCAAGAGTTGTGAGCCCGCCAAAAGGTCTCACCGAAGGATGGATGTCTCAGCGAAGCAAATGAATATCGGTATAACTAATGGAGCCCACTATGACCTCTTGTCGACTAGGGCTTGTCTTGTCAATGGTGTATATGAAAATGCATGTCGATGAGAGACTTTCTTTTGGGGTGAGGTCTCGGTGAATCCTCTTTTTCTCACCGACTGACATAGGAGACTTTATCGGTGTGAGAAATGATACTGTCACGGCGATCAAATATGAACCTAGGAAGGATTCTCGGCGAAATACAAGGTGATCGATATGACATCTCCCTAACTTTGAAGGGTCATAGTGAAGAAAATTTGGAAGGGACGGATTATCCCGGAGGGACGAAAAAATCCCGAACTATGATGCAGAGTCACAATTTTACCCAGACACCAAATCAATCATGAATTTTAGAATTTAACTTAGGACAAGTCAGGGATGGACCTTTCATAGATTTTCTTTACATTCTAGGTCAATTTTAAGATGAAATAACCTAACATGGCATTGCCTTAGGTTTGAAACCCTATTCATCCGCCATTAGCGCACCGGCAAGCTTAGAATTCAATTGTTTCAACTGCTAAGTAATTACTAGGGTTTACTAATTACTCTAAGGCAAGATTCATCGAAATGAAAATAGACAAATGAGCTCAAAACTCACCTAAGAGATGAAAAATAATGCAATACTGAACAACCTTAGCATGAAATGATCAAATACGTAGGAATTTGAATCCCACAGGCTCTCATAACATCAACGTTCCATTCATAATTCTCAATCAAAGGTAGGGCAATAAAAATATACCATTGTGACATGGGAATCGATCTCAAAAATAGCAAATGTGAAGCCCAATGGCGTCCACAAAGAACAGAGGTGAGAACACGCAATAAATTGCCACTTAAATCCAGAATTCAACTCAAGGGCCCTAAAAACGAAGCCAATCAATCGCAAGAAAGCACTCCTCAACTCAAACGATAGAAAATAGTAAGCATGATGGCACAAAAGATCCTAGAAATCAAGTTAAATACATCCTTCAGAGCATGCACGGAGCCATTAATGCAATTGATAGGACAGCCAGAAAACCCGGGAAGCCAACAACAGGGAATAATTTGGGGGAATCCAACCCATGCAGAAATCCGTGAATACCGAAAATCCCTAAACAACAGGGTCCAGCGAGTCCAAGCGGGATCCGGGAAAATCCGACCAGGGTGGAAAATCCCGAATTCGAGCAAAAGCCCGAAATTTGTCCAAAACTTAAGATTTTCAATGAATAACCAGGGGAAACACTTAGGCAATCAAAATAAACCTTTTAAGTACAAGCCTAAATAAGAAAAAACCTCAAAAAAGAAAGGGCCAAGAAACCAAAACCGAAGCGAAATAGGGTCTCTGCTTTTAGCGGGGCGTGTGTACGAAAACTGCACAACAAGTTTGAGTGTACCAAAGACTTCCAAGTGTAGGATCAATGGTATGTGATCCTAACCTAACCTTGAGTTTCAATTTTTTAGCACATTTATTATGTTTTGTAAGGTCAAAGCATCCAACGTCACTATATAGTGATGCTAAAATTGGAAAATCATTGACTCTAGGGGTCAAATAGCGCCTCTACTGTGTATTGTGACGTCGTGCCACAATTTAGCCTTAGGGTTGAAAACTACAAATGGTGACACCATTGTGAATGGAGACACCAGGATTTAATTTAAGTTTAGGGTTTTTAGGTCAAAGGGGCCCACATTTGCAAATAATGACGTTGTGACCTGATTTGCATTTTGAGAGGGTCAAGTGTCACTATTTGGAGTTTCCAAAGGGTGACACCATTGAAAATAGCGACGTAATCATTGTTCTTTTTTTGAAAACTCCAAATGAGGTCAGATTATTTTTACAAATTTTGGCACTGTGACATTATGAGTGCAGAAGGACAGAGAGCCCATGCTTTCACGTGAGCATCAACCATTGGTGCTGAGTAGATTGAGCAGTCTACATGAGTTGTGACAGGAGCGCCTAGGTGAGATCGGCCTCTCGTACGTTGCTTATGCACCCACTATGAGGACCCACTTAGCAATAATGTAAACATTGGCCAGGAGTGGCATAGTAAGACCTCATCCTTTTACCTTCCTACCGATGAGGCTATTGTTACATTAGAGGATGTTTGGCACATTTTATAGTTGCCAATCCACAGTGAGCGAGTGATCTATGATACCAATGCTAGCAGAGATGCATGCTTCGAGATCCTAGAGGTTGAGGAGATCACGCTTTCTGAGGGCTAGCTTGACCTAGACTACTACAAACACTGGGTGTCAATTTTTAGGCTGATCATGGTAGTGATCATATCAGGGTTAGTGGCTCTAGATCGGCGGGGCAGATACTTCAGCTTGGGATGGGGCTTGGCTTGGGAGTGGATGCTTTGGGAGAGGACATTGTTTACTTGAGGACCAGTGATGTTAGCCTCATTATATCATGATTTGCATGAGTTTTCCTACTGTTACAACCAAGTGATTGGGACCAACATCACATTATTACATATTTGGGCCTAGGAGAAAATTTTCGTGCTCTGACTGATGGTTATAGTGGTCAATGTTGAGCATGATGACCTAGCATTTTGGAGGTACAGGGGTGGCATTAATTTCAAACATACAGGACAACTAGGCCTACCTCACTAGCACCATGTGATCAATGAGATGATAGTGTTTACTTGGAGGCCATGGTTACATATGTCTTCTTGGTACGATGATGTGAAATAGTTGTTCTATGCTCAGTAGGATTGATTGATACAGGGGCATGAGCACAACATGATTGAGTGCTACTTGCCAGACTGAGTAGCCTGACAGCTCGGGGACATCCAAGATAGGCCTGATGAATAGTATGTGGCTATTTTTGTGATGAAATCTAGAGAGACTACCTAGGGTCGAACGATCCTAGTGTCTGATGTGGTCAACTCTTTCAGGCAGCTGGTGGCTAGGCCATGGGCCTATGTGCAAGGAAAAGTGGATCTGGGCACCACATGTGCCTATGATGACTGGTGTAGGCCTCCATCATAGCTTACAGTTCTAGGGACAACACTTCCTCGGAGGAGACCCCAAGGTAGGAAAATGAGGAGGGGGCAGGTAGGTCAGGATCTAAGAGTACCTAGAGGAGGAGGAGGAGGCAGTGGTGGGCCACCTCCCTACCATCCAGATCAATAGTAGGATCAGAGAGATTAGAGGGATTCCCATCAGCACAGGGATTAGCAGCCTCCACAACCACCTCAACCACCATAGCCAAACCCTTGAGACACTTAGATACAATAGCTATAGGGGTAGATACAGGGGCTATAGTTTCATATATAGGAGATTACAATAGAGGGGGACCAGGCTAGACAACAGGTTCGGCCTCTGACTATAGAGAGAGATAAAGAGTGCCAGCAAAGGTGGGTGACGCAACTACAACTAGCTTAGGAGATCGGCAAGAGGCAATAGCTAGAGAGCATGACCACTTCTTCATAGGGGATAGTTCCCATGCGGATGCATTGTGAGGTTGTACGAGCGGCCAAGTATTATAGGCTCCATTATCGGCAGGTTGTACCAATGACAGCTTGGGTACTAGAGTACTATCAACAGACAGGCATGAGATAGATAGATGATCGCGCTGAGAGATAGGTAGGTGAGGGGAGCAACGACTAGGGCTAGCCACACATACAATTTTGATCAACACTATTCAGTTCTTTTTGAGATCAACGAGCTCCATTTTTTATAGCCGTGTGGGCATTGTATATTGATTGATACACATACACATGATTCTGATTTGTACCATGATAGTTATATTTTTTGATATATATATATATATGATATGATCAATTCATTATGTGATGTGTTTACTTTATTTATGCATTATGGATGGATGTATTTTGCTATTATATATGTGATGTGATTCTATATGATGCGATGTATGATTATGTAGATGTTTATGTATGCATTTGTTTTTGTATTATTTCTATGTACTTTTATGATGATGATGCATGGAGTATGGATGCAAATTTTTATGATATGCAAATTATTTTTTAATATCCTTAGATTAATAGATCTATATTATGCTTCTAATGGATGATGTTTATATGTTATGATCATGCAATGTATGGGATATTATGAAATGCTCTTTTTCTTTTTTAGTATCTTTTCCATGTATGATATGATGATGCTTATATGATTATGCAATGGATGCAAATGTATGGTTTATGATATGCTTAGAATAACTAATCTATATTATGAAGCAAATGATGGAAATGCAATGCACGCAAGATGATTAGTGTTTCTTATTATATATGATATACATGATATGCAGCATACTAATGGTTTGTGGATGTAGGATGGATGCATTGGTGATGTTTTGATTAACTGTCATGGTACCATGTTAGCGCGAAGAGAAGAAAGAAGAAATGAGATGATAAGAGGATCCAACAAGCCCATGATCTATGAGAATTTATTAGAGGTGATGATGATGATGATGATGTATTACTTATCAAGAATTGGGATTTTAAAAGGGCTTACTTACCTTATGTTTGATAACACACATAGGAATGATGCATCAAGGTATAAAGAACCAGAATGGCATTGCAACTAGTGTGATGGACTTCGACTTGATAATCAGATATGAGTACTCCTATTCACACCCGACGAACAAAACCTTATTTAAAATGTAGTTCAGATATTTCAAATATCTTGGACCAAAACATAGAAAATAAATCCTTCCTATGTGGTCAACAAGACACCTAAAACACCCCCCAGTACAAACCAAACAAAGTAAGCATGACCAAGGTTATATTACAAGAGTATCCAACAAGAATAGCAAATAAGAGATAATGATTGCTTCCCCATTCCTTTCTCTCTAAATCATTTTGTTTAGACATCATTGAGAGGTCATTGGAATGAGCGCAATAAGATAAATCAACAAGACAAAGATCAAGTAAACAAACAAGCTAGTGTTCTTCATACCGCTAGCGAAGACTAAACTACAGTGATGCCTGATGTTGATGTCCATTGTAGGAAGGATGCATCCTAGGACATGATGTTATCAAATTATTTGGGATAAATTGGATGATGGGCTATTAATACCAAGATTTGACCAACTTGTTTACCTACTGACCTAGAATTGAGACCTTGATGATTTAGTTTTCACTTGTAACCTGCTAAACTTGTTTCTGATTGTCCTACCAAAGCTTGGGGGTGACGATTATTTATTATGAGTGGATGTTTATTTTAGGTGAAAGTGAGATGGGATGCATGGGTTTTTTTTCAAATATTTGGATTTTTTTGATGTTTTGAAATGTTTAGAGGTTGTTTTTGGTATTTTAAAGATATTTTGCAATTTTTTTTATTTTCAAGTTTTCCAATGTTTTTAGATTTTTTGAGATTTTGACCAAGAACCTAACCTAAAGACCTATCCTAGGGGCCTTGGCAATTGATCAAAGATGAGCCTTGCCTACATTATACACACAGAGACCACATAGTTCAACTGACACATACTTGATTATTGATGAGATATGAACAAATGAATTTCCATTTTATTATGACAGACTCCTAAAGGACTGACCTAAGTGTCTCGGGGGATGATCAAAGATCAACCTTACCTATGTTTAGAGCTCAAAGACCTGTAGTTCGAAAAGATGACTTTGTTTTTGAATTTTCTTGCATTTTTGACCTATTTTTGGGTTTTAATATGTTTTGAATGTTTTTGGATTTTCTAATTTTATGAATGTTTTGGGTTTTTTTATTTTTTGATGTTTTTGGATTTTTTTATTTTAAGGAATATTTCAATAATATAGCTAATGTGATCTAATGCAATTATAGGAATATGCCCCCAACATGATGCAATAGACTACTCTGATATAGGCAGGGCAAAGTGACTTTAAGAATGTGCCAAGTAATACTAGGAGGGATCATGATATAGACACAGGATCAAGCTATGATGCAGATGCAGATGGGTGATGGAAGGAGATATGGAAATGTGATGGATGGATGATGAAGAACAAGCCATAGGGATCATGGTATATGGAGAGTGCTTATTTACACAAGGTGTTTGTTTGCTTCTTTTTTCACCAAGGTACTTGCCCAAAGTGCCACCGAAGTGGTTTTCAATAGAGGATGATTTTTTTTATTATTTTTAATCCTTTTTCTGATTGTTTTGGATTTTTATATTTTTTATATTTTTTTGTATTTTTGGATTTACACCTTGTAAGATTGGGCATAAAATTTTTTGAGATGGGATCTATTCATGGGATCTTGTAGAGGTTCCCCTTCAGGTGTAGATAGCTTATCTGCTCCTTATTTGTAGCTTGTTGTGATGATGAAAGGTCCCAACCATTGGGTTCAAACTTACCCTTATTTTCTGGATTTGGTAAATTTTTCTATTTTTCCTTTAACACAAGCTCTCTAACTTGAAAGGTCCAACTCCTGATCTTCTTGTTGTAGCTCTGCTTGAGATATTTTTTGTATACTTGCAAATGGTTTAAGGCATCCATGCATCGCTCATCCAGTAGTTCTAGCTCATTCAACCATGACACCCAATATTCTTCATCAGTAGTGAGATTCTACAATGATATTATTAAGGAAAGGAGCTTGATCTCAATAGGGAGGATGGTTTCTGATATGTAGAATAGGGAGAAAGGGGTTGTACCTGTTGGTGTGCAGATACTTTTTCAGTAAGCCCATAAGGTAGGATTCAACTGTAGGTGCCAGTCATGACCAACATTATTGATTGTTTTCTTGAGGATTTTTAAGATAGTTTTATTGTAGCTTCTGCTTGGTCATTTCCTTGGGGGTAGTATGGAGTGGAATAACAATGTTGGATATTAAACTTTTGGCAAAGGTCTCAAACATCTTGGTTTTTGAAAGATGTCTAGTTATCTAAGATAATGGCTTGAGGAATATCGTAATAGAAAATTAGGTAGTTTAGGATGAACTTGGAAATTTTCTTTCCTGTGATATAGGTCATGGGAATGACCTCTAGCCACTTCATGAAGTACTCAGTAGTAGTGATGATGAACTTATGTTCACTAGATGAGGTGGGGGTGATTTTACCAATGAGATCAAGCCCCTATTGTGAAAAGGACCAAGGTGATATGATTGGGTGGAGCTCCTGAGTTGGTGCATGGATGAGATCCCCATGCTATTGAAATTGCAAGCACCTTCGAACATAGTGGTGAAATTCCTTCTCCATTGTAGGCCAATAGTACCCACTCCTCAACAATTTCTTGGCCAAGGTCATACCACTTGAATGTGACCCACAAATTCCATTGTGTACCTCAATTAAAGTAGTCAAAGCTTCCTCAATGTTTAGGCATCGTAAAAGGGTTCCTTCAATACTCCTATAGTATAGGGTGTCTCCTAAGATAACAAAACAAGATGACTTTTTCACAAATGTTCTATTAACATTCAGGGTGATATCAGCAGGGAGGACTCCTATTCTTAAGTATGTTGTATATATCATGATACCAGGAATCACTGGGACCAAAAATTTCACACACGAATTCAGACTCTAGTACCTCGAATGATGGTATGACAAGCTTCTCTACAAGGAATTCTTGCTTTGGGACATTATGTGGGACATCTAGTAGTGATCCAATTGTTTCCATAGCATCTGGTGCTCTATTATTTTCTCTTGGTATCTGCTCAAACATGATATCAATGAAGGACTCTTTGAGGATTTCCACCAATTTCTTGTATGGAGTCAACTTTTCATCCTTTGTTTGGTACTCGCCATTGACCTAGTTGATGATAAGTTGTGAATCTACATAGACTTTGAGTGCCATGATCTTCCACTATACTGCAATCTTGAGCCCTATGACAAGAGCCTCATATTCTACAATGTTATTTGTGCAAGGAAAAGAAAAATTATATGATTTGGGTATGCAATCCCCTTGTGGTGTAATGATGAAGACTCTAGCTCCTTACCCATGCTATGTGTAGGATCCAGCAAAGTACATTTTCTAGTGATCATCCACACTTAGGTTAAATATTTACTCATCGGGGAACTTTGATACAAGTTGGTTTTCTGAATACATTGGTGCTTTTTCCAGTTGATCTACAATTGCTTGTCCTTTAGTGGCCTTCCATTCTACATAATCAATGTTGTGTTCTATCAAGATCATCACCCATTTAGTTTTTCATCCTATGAGAATTTCTTTAGAAAGTAAATACTTGAGAGGGTTTATCTTGGCAATGAGTTTTATTTGATGTGCTAGCATATAGTGTCTGAATTTATGTGTAGCAAACACAACTACTAAGCAAGCCTTCTCAATGGATGTGTAATTCAGCTTGTGTCCCACTATGGTTCTACTGATGTGGTAAATAGCTCTCTCTTTCCCAATTTCATCAAGTTGTGCTAAGAGAGTGCCAAGGGTTGCTGTTGTTATTGATATATACAGGATCAAGGGCTTGCCTGGAATCGGTGGCATGAGAACTAGTGGTGTGAGAAAGTACTCCTTGATCTTGTTGAACGCTTGGTCATATTTCTTGTCCCATTTTTATGCTACCCCCTTTTGGAGTAGATGAGAATATGGGATAACCATATATACTAATTCCTCCATAAACTAGTAGATGGATTGGAGTCTTCCCTGCAAGCCCATTAACTGCTTCAATTTCCATGGTACCTCCATCTCAAGGATTTCTTTGACGTTGGAGGGTTCTATCTTTATTTCCCCTATAGATACAATGTATCCTAGTAACTTGCCTAATTGTACCCCAAAGACACTTTTTTGGATTGAATATGACCTTTTACTCTTCTAGACTATCAAATATGGAGCTTAGAGCTAGTATGTGTTCTCGAAATTTCTTTGACTTGGCCAATATGTTATCCACATAGTATTCCATAGTTTTTTCAATCATGTCATGGAAGATTAGCATCATAGCTCTTTGATAGGTAGATCTTTCTTTTTTCAGCCCAAATGGCATCATGTTCCAACAGTATGTCCCACATGGACAAGTGAAAGTTGTCTTGTGTTGATCTTCTTTGGCTATCATGATCTGATTGTACCCTGAGAATCCATCCATTAGTGATAGAATTTCATGTCATGTTGTCATATCCACAATCATATATATGTTTGGGAGAGGGAAATCATCCTTGGGACATGCTTTGTTTAAATCTCCAAAGTTAGTGCAGATGCAGATTCTCCCAGTGGGCTTTGAAATAGGTACAAGATTTGAAACCCACTCTAGATAAATAATTGACCATATGAAACCCGCATCCAAGAGATTCTGTAATTCCATCTTGACCAATAATTCTATTTGTGGATGCATCTTTCTTAGTTTTTGTCTTATAGGTTTTTCTTTTAGATATACAGCTAGATGGTGAACCACAACTTCTGGATCAAGACCAGGCATTCTAGTGTAGTTCCATGCAAAATTTACTTTTCTTTCCCTTAGGAATGCAGCTAGAAGTTCTTGTTCTTCTGTCAAAAGTGATTCTACATAGAAGGTAATATGTGGTGTTTCCTCTGTCCCTAGGTTGACTGGATTGCACTTCTCTGCTATGACTGCTAACTTCTCCTGATGAATAGCACTAAGGGGAAGATTGAATCCCTCATCCTTTGGCACCTCAAAGAGGTTTTCACCATTGGATGCATTATTTATTTTTACTATTTTTGGGTTTGAGAGTGCCATAGTGTGGTTTTCACTCAAAGACCTAGATATTATTCTTAAATTTTCACTTTTTTGACTGAAGGATTCAATCATTTCCCCATAATAAGCATGTGTGTTAAGCTTAATTTCAAATCCAACTTTGTGATCTTCATATGGTATCATATCCCACAGTCCCATGAATTCTGAGAGAGCCTCATTGTTTTGGAATGTGTCTAAAATTGGTGGTCCTCGTTGGTTGTAATCGATGAGTTGGGGATAGACTAATTTTATCTCCTGGGTTTGGTTGTTTGACTCAAAATATAAGGTACTAATCATGAGAAGGGAGGAATCCTCGAATAGAATGGGTAGGTCAGTTAGGGGATCCTCAAAAGGGTAAGTAATCGATACTAGAACCGAGGGGGAAGCTTTTACTTTTCTAATAGGGGCACCTTTTCCAAGTATGGTTAACTTTAGAGGGGTACACCCAAGGCCAAGATTCCTTATACACTTCTCAAGAATGATAGGTTCTAGAAGACCATTGTCATTTTACCTATGATTCTTGTTTTTATTGTAACCCCATCCTTGCATTATCTATAGTCATTTGCTATTGTCATCCATGGGAAGACCAGGGACGAGCCTTTCATTTTGGCACAACAGACTTGATAGGTCCTTTTTGTCTACCAATTCCTGACTTAGGTCCCCCCAACATCTGAATCTGGAGGGATCTAGTTTGAAATTTTGGGTTGATGTGTCAATCAGCTGGGGCTACCCATGAGACCTAGGAGATTGAGGTAACTCTCCTATTACAAAGGCACTTTTATTCATTTTGTAATCCCCACACCCATTGTCTTGGATGATTAATTTGATATCATAGATGACAGGAATAGAGGGTGTCTTTGTCTCAGAAGTGGAGGCTAAGGTAGATGGGTCTACATATGAAGTCATGGGGCCTTCATCATTCTTTGGAACTTGGTGGATTTTGTAGTACTTTGCTTCTAGGTTTTTACAATAATAAAAGGGCTTGGGATCACCATGGACTATGACCTCATGATTTTGATAGGGAAACTTGACACATTGATGGAAGGTAGATGTAACTTCTCGCATTCCATGAATCCATGGTCGCCCTAGGAGAATATTATAAGGTAAATCAAGATCAAGGACCTGGCATGTGGTTTCCATGATGGTTGGCCCTACTTGAATAGGGAGTTGAATAGTGCCTTGAGAAACTCTTTCATGATCATCATATGCCCTGATTGTAGTACCTTTACCCTTTTTAATGACATCCTCGAAGAATCCCATATTCTTTATCAGCTTGAGTGAATAGATATTTAGACATACACCCCCATCCACCAAGACCCTTTTGACTTTATTTTTATGGACCAAGACCTCAAGATGGAGTGTGTGGTTATGAGATGGTTGTGTTGGGAGGTCCTAAATAGAAAATGTTAGGAGATTTGGCATGGTGATGTGTCTGACCATAGCTTGGAACTTATTTGCATCAAGATTTGTGGGGACAGTGGATGAAGCCAATGCTTATTCTAGGATTCTCTTATGGGCGGGTGAGATCTTTAGTAACTCCATGATGGAAATCTGAGCAGGGGTTCTTTTTAGCTGATCCAATACATTATAACCATTGGGAATGGATTTCAGATTAGAGGCTGATGCCTTGGGTGGTTGGGATGGTTCAAAAATGGTAACTTTTCCACCACATGTGGTGACTCCACAATTGACTTTGGCTCCCTTGGCATTAATAATAGTGATCCATTCATCTAAGGATGCAATGACATGATTGTAAACATGGTTTACATTACCATACTTTTCCTTTCCATGGTTTTTCTCTTTATTGTGATCTGGCATCAAATTCGTGTATATCTTAAGGTCTTGATTTCTTGGAGGTTGTTCAACATTTATGATTTTGTCATCGATAATGTCTTGGATCAAGTTTTTCAGTCTCATGCAATTGTCCATCATGTGTCCCTTGATTTTATGAAAATCACAAAGTTGATTCTTTTTATACCATGGTGGTTTCACTTGGGGCTCTTGATAATTCTCATAAATGAGGATTTTAATGATATTCTCCTATACTAGTTTCTTCATGATAGATTCGATTGATTCCCCAAGGGCTATGTATTTTCATTTGGGGGGATATTTTTTTCATGGGGGTGGTCCCCCTTGATTCCTCAGATTGTTGACTACTTGATTATTGGGTGATTGTGATACCACGTTGGCTTGTGTGTTGGTTCAGTTTTATAGTTATTGATATGACTATGTGTTTTTCCTTGGGGATTGATGACCACTTTGGCATTAATGACACCTTCATTAGTGACATTCTTGTTCTTTTCCCATGTGCGAGGTTTTTTGTTATAACTGGTTGATGGGTGGTTATCTTAATTTTCTTTCTATGTGGGTGTCCCCCCTTGTGCAATAAGGGCTCTTTCAATTTTGAGCACCTTGGGGATCTATTGGTCATATGTGGTGACACATTGCATTTTTAGATGGAAGGACAAGGTTTTTTAAGATTGGCAATGATAGTGCACATTTTTTGTTCTTCTGGCATGGTCCACTTGCTCCTGTTGGCCTTGGATTACCATCATTGTAAGAAGGACGTGAATTTTCCCCCCTTAGCTTGTTTGAGAAGATAGTTCCTCTAGATTCACATCCATGCCAATGTTGAATAGCCGCATTAGATATGTGTCATTGTATGCAACTTCCATACAATGTACCTGGAATTCCATGATGTGATCCTTAGGATTACTCATCCCATGATATTTATAAAATTTAGGGATTTCAAACCCTTTTGGGAACAATACCATCACAATTCTTCTATCAAATGGATAGGCACACAAATTTCTTGGTGTTTCCATTATCTTCCCTAATTAGAGGTCTAGCACTTGTTGTCAAAGCAATTTGATTTGTGTAGACACATCATTTTGTGGATCAGGAGGTTGGATGAATGTGTTTTGAGGTAGTTTGATTGTTTGAAAGATAGGTGGGGTGTTTTGGGTGTTTGTGGGAGGTGGTTTCAAATTTTGTTGTGAGATCAAGGCTTATTGATATGCCTGAAATTGTTGTTGTGCCAACAATGCTTGTTGTTGGTCTTGTTGTTGTTGTGCCAACAATGCTTGTTTTTGGTCTTGTTGTTGTTGTTCCAATAATGCTTGTTGTTGGGTTGTAGCCAAGTTGCTTCTTGTTGTTCTTGGTACTGTTGCAAAGCTTGTTGGTAGGCTTGTTATTGTGCTTGGTATTGTGCTTGCGCTTGAGCTTGTTGGGCTTGATATTGAGCTTGTGCCTAAGCTTGGGATTGTTGAGAAGCTTGGGAAACCTATGTGGATTGGGTAGCCTATGTGGCTTGGGCAACATATGTGGCTTGAGCAGCCTATGTGGCTTGTGTGGCTTGTTGTTGTTGCAATAAAGCTTGAGATTGTGTGTGGGCAGCTTGTTGTACTTGTTGCACAACTTGTTGTGTATGTGCTTGTTGGGAAGCTAGCTATGTAGCTTGTGTGGCTTGTTGATTTTGAAATTGTTGAAGCTCCTTTTGGTAGGCTTGTTGGGAAGCTTGTAGGGTGATGCTATATTGGTTTTCCATGTTTGGTTTTGGTGGTGGAGGTGGAGGATGAAGAAGTTGAGAAAGCCAACTTCACAAAACCTGAAGATCACCTGCATGCAAATAACCTGTCACATAAAGGAAGAGATGGAGACAAAAAGGTAAAGGTGTTCTTCAAGCTTCAAGATAAATTGCATTAATTGAATGAAATAATACAAAGAGATCAATCCTTATGAAGGAGATCCAGAAACCCTAAAGTGTAACCTAAAAGGGAGCATTTAATAATTAGAATAATTATTAAATTCCTACAAAATGCAAACTAATTTAATCTTAAGAGAAATATAAAAGGTAACTTAATTAAAATAATTAAGTAATAAAAATTTTACTCTAACACCCCCCTTAAGATGAACTTAGGAAGTAGCTACAAACTAAATGCATGAAAGCAATGCAACTACAAGCTAGAAAGAAAATTTGGGTCCCAACAACTAGGCCTGATGAGGTACCCAATCACAACTAAATCTCTGTAAAGTGGAGTCAAGGAGAAAACCCAATGGGAAAAACTCCTCTCTAGAAAGAGATGAAAAAAATGTTAAAAAAACATGAAGGAAGGAGGGCCTCATAGCAACCCCCCAAGGACAACTTCATTCACCCCAAGCATGGAGCGCAACTGAAGATAGCACAACGATGCCAAAGGTTTAGTGAAGATGTTTGTAACTTGCTCCTCTGTAGGAATGTACTCCACGATGAGAGAACCATCCTAAATCAATTGCCTGATGAGGTGCATGTGGATCTCAATGTGCTTAGTCCATTGATGCTCCACTAGGTTGTGGGAAATGTGAATGACACTCTGATTGTCACACCAAAGAATAGTGGGACTATCAGGAGGAAACCCAAAATCTGTCACCAACTACCAAAGCCATAGAATCTCTTGAATAGCTAACACTATTGCTCGGTACTCAGCCTCTATAGATGATAATGCAATAGAAAACTGCTTCTTGCAAGACCATGTGATAGGACTAGAACCAAGGCAAAAAACAAAGCCAAAAGTAGACTTTTGATCATTGACATCACCAACCTAATCTGAGTCAATGAATCCAACAATGTGAGGGGATCCTAAAGTGTAGTGAATGCCATAATGAGTGGTCCCCCAAACCCTGAGGCTACTCCATATAGATCTCCTCATGTAGGTATCCATGCAATAAAGCACTCTTCACATCCATCTGAAACAGTGTCCATCCTTGTGAAGCTACAAGGGAAAGTACAAAGAGAATAGAGTTCATCTTGGCAACAAGAGCAAAGGTCTCAGAGTAGTCAATACCCTCTACCCGAGAAAACCCCTTTCTCAACAAGATGTGCCTTATACTTATCAATTGAACCATCTACAACATACTTGGTACGGTACACCCACTTGCACCGAACCAAATTTCTTCCCTTAGGAAGAGGACAAAGATCCCAAGTATGATTCTTCATCAAAGAAGAATAATTCTCATCCATGGCCCTATCCCACTCAAGGTGACTTGTCACCTCTAAAAGATTTTGAGGATCATCCAAAATGGCATGACTCAAAAGACTAGAACTAGATGTCTGAGCATGAGTATGACGAGTATCTAAAGGATCACCTACCAAAGAACCAACTGCCTCAATAGTAGCATGGGACCACCTAGGAAAATAATGAGTGGCTGGTGGTGGTGTAGATGGTGGATCATCATTTGCATCATCCTCAAGTGATAAGTAATCCTCAAGAGATGAAAAGGGAGGAGTAGGCAATGAGGGAGAAGTTGGTGATGGAGAATCCATCAGAGGAAAGCGATGATCAAACTAGACATCTAGCTGAAACAAGACCTCTCTAGAATCAGGATCAAACAACTTGTATGCTTTAACATCCTCACAGTAGTCAACAAATATGAGTGGTCAAATATTCCTCTCCATGGCTTTCCGCTGAGCATCAAGAATAAATTCCCAAGCCTCACTACCAGAAACTCAAAATGTAGAAACATCAAGCTTGACATGAGTTCAAGCCTCCTCAAGAGTCATATGTTGCAATGCCTTATGATCCATCTGATTCTGAATATAATTGGCACAATTGACAGCTCAGCCCAAAAATAACTCATAGCTCGAGACTATATCATACAATTTTCCATCTCCCATAAGGTTATGTTCTTTCTTTCAGCAACACCTTTCTATTGAGGGGTGTAAGGTACTATAAACTGATGCTGCAAACCATGCTCAGTGCAAAAATCCTTGAAAGCTTGATTAACATACTCCCCCCCATTATTTGTGTATATCCTCCTGATAGAAAGTACAAATTGCTTCTCCATAAATTTCTTAAAGATCCTGAATGAATCAAAGACATCAGACTTGTACTTAAGAAAGTACACCCATGTACATCTAGAGAAGTCATCAATAAAAGTGAGCACATATCAAGCCCCTGAAAAAGGAGTCGAAAAGGACATGAGATTGCTATATACCAACTCCAAGGGTGCCTTAGCACGTGTGGCTCTACCTGTAGGAAAATAATCTTGGTGATGTTTTCCAAGGACACATCCTTGACATACACCATCAGTACAAGAAATCTGAGGGAGCCCAATCATAAGTGCCTGAGTACTCATTTGCTATAGATATTTGTAATTGGCATGGCCAAAAAGCTCATGCGAAAGCCTGCTCACTGAATATACATGTGCTATAAGAGAGGAACTTGGATTGTCTAAACTCTCAAAGCCATCAAATTTGTATAAGTGAGATGCAGAATCAACACTCCTAGTAGCCACAACCAAATCAGGATCATGAAGGTCTCGAATAACTACATCATGTGGTGAGAACTCAATTGTCTTACCAGAGCCAAAATGGAAAATCTAATAAATGGAAGGTTTGTTGAAATGTTAGGAACTAGAAGCACATCCTAAAGACAACCACCATCCAATGAAATAGTACCTGATCCCTAAACTGAAAGGTGTGCTGAGTCACCAACTGTAATATGTGTAGTGCCACTAGGGGAAAGTGAGGTGACAAACTCTTGTGTGTGTGTCATATGGTGAGAAGCACCAGAATCTAGAATCCAAGTGGATTCTAAAGGAAAGGCTCGTGCAGAAAGATCATGACCTTTCCCTATGGGTTGGGAAGGAGATTGAGGTGAGGTGATATTATGTTGTTGCATGGCTTCCTCTAAAGCCTCTAATTGTTTCCAACACCTAGAAACTGGATGTCCTTCCTTGCCACAAAAACTAAAAGGATCATCTGATTTCTTCTTAGTTTTGGAGGAAGACTCACCAAACTTCAAAAAAATTCCCTATTTAGGATTGGATTGTGGTTTTGAAACATTCTTAGGAGGTGGCTTGGAGGAACTCTCACTACTTGTTGAATCTATCTTGGACTTTGGTTTCTGCTTCTTTTTCCCTTTAGATGACTGAGCTACCAGTGCTTGGTTCTTAGATCCTATGAGAGAATCTAGTTGTGATATCTTGGGATTCTCTTGTGTCAACCAATCATAGAACACCTCAAAAGTAGGCATGGCAAAGCATGCACCCAATGCATCCATGGTGGAATAAAATGTCAAAGAGAATATCTGAAAAGGACCTCAAAGCTTAGAAAGAATCAGGTAAATGCACTCCTCATTTGTTCTCAGTGATTTGAGCTTCATTAGAAAATCCTCGATGGTAGGATATGAATCAAATACTAAGGAATTCAATTCGGCCTCAATATAAAGTGCTCGAAACTGATTAATGGTGCCAAATAGAGTTTCAAACTTCAACTACATAGCTCAAGGAGTTGTACAACCCTCTAGATAGAATAGAAGACTATCTGAAACATGCAAGGATAGCAAACCCGTGGCCTCATCCATTCTTTTCTTGTGTTGAAATATCTCAAATTTTCATGTCAACTGACGTTGAACATCATCCAAACATGACCATAACCCTTTTTACATTAGAAGTCTGGTCATTTGTGCCTTCTAGGTGTGATAATTGTGTGGGGTAAGGCATTCAATAGAAGAAGATTTTTCCATAATGAATGAGTTTTGAAATCCTTTTTATGAAATATTTTTCTAGTTTTCTGATGTAAATTACAAAAAGAAAGAAAAAAACACCCCCCACAACACAAGAATCCCAGTACAATTTTTAAAGCTAACAAGCTAGAAAAAGAAAAATATGCTTCAGAAAATGTTATATGTACCTAATATATTTTATAATAAAATATGTTGCATATCTGGATAGATTGTAGAACCACCTCTCTAACACCTATTCATTTGCACAAAACAGAGTCTGGATGCAAAAGTTACGCCCCTAGGAGTGCAAAAACAAGTTTTGGCTTTTACTAACAAAAAAGGAATCAAAACGAAAAAATCAAAAAATCAAACCTCCACCATCAGATCAGGCTCAGAACCAACTTTCCGACACCTTTTTTTTATCAAAAATTTGAGCTCGTATGACCATTTTACACCTAGTTTTGTCAAAGTTGCTCAAAAAAGCCCAATAAGCCCTTTAGAAGCCCTCAGGGGCTAAAAAAAATGGGTCCCTCGTTGCATGCAAAACCAGGGGGCTAGTGGCTTAAGGCTAGAGCCAAAGCTCTTGGTCACCCACATGACCAACGTAGGAGCTGGGCTAGGCGACGGGGCTAAGCGCAGGCTCCCGGTCACTGATGTGACCATGGCTAAGCACTGTGGAGCTCGCGGGGGCTGAAAGGAGGCAAAGCAGTGGTGGGGAGCGACACTGGTGGTAGGTGGAAAAGTCACCATTGTTTGTGGCCACCAGGCAGTGAGCTGGTGATGTGGCCCTTTTGAACGGGCAACACAAGTTTTTTGAAAAAAACTTTGATTTTTTAAATATTTTTTGAAATTTTTTCCTCAAAACTCATGCTAGGGAGGTCGTACGACCTCTCTGGAATTTTTTTTTGCCTCTCTAATCAACTTTGTCCAAAATGGATGAATGAACAGTTGTTTCTAAGGTTTTGGACCACTACAAACTCAATAGTGAGATTCGTTTGGACTCAAAAGGCTATGATCTAACAGGTATTCCCTAGATCAAAAGAGACAAACCCCAAACCCTTAAAGCTCTGAAAATCCTTCAAAACACGAACAAGAAGCAACAAGTTTGGACATTTAATACCATGAAGAAGTTGAGAAATCCAACTTCAAAGAACTCGAAGATCACCTACATGCAAATAACTTGTCACAAAAAGGAAGAGATGGAGACAAAAGGCAAAGGTGCTCTGCAAGCTTCAAGAGAAATTGCATTAACTAAATGGAATAATACAAAGAGATCAATCCTTATGAAGGAGATCAAGAAACCCTAAAGTGTAACCTAAAAGGGAGCATTTAATAATTAGAATAATTATTAAATTCCTACAAAATGCAAACTAAGTTAATCTTAAGCGAAATATAAAAGGTAACTTAATTAAAATAATTAAGTAATAAACCTTTTACTTTAAAAAAGGATTCAGGATGGTGTGATATGTCATGATGAGAGTTTGTTGAGGTGTTTTTTGAGGTGTTGTTTGGATGATGATAGGGGGTTGTGTGATAGGTGGTGCATTTGTTATGATAGGTCCTTGGGAGACCACAATTATTGATTGTGTCATTTGGATTGGTGCCACCTAGTGTTGTGATATCAGTGGCATGATTAGAGGATTTGGTATGATGGTGTGATTTATGATTGGAGGATTGTTTTGATTTTTTTGATTGAGGATTGGTAAAGGGGGTTTCCCTAAACTAAGGATTGGTGTGGATGTTAGTGGTAGAGGGGGAAATGGTGGGAAGATGGGTGGTGTGTTCCCTTGAGAAAATGATGATGATGAGGGATCAAAGATTCCCCCTTGTCCAAATAATCCACCTTCTCCTTGTGAGATCATGGGGAGAGAGACTTGTGTGTTAAGAGGATATGCCAAAGTTGCAGCAAAAGTGGATGGATTATTGGTGTCATGAAATATGAGTGGAATGTATGGATATTTTAGATCTTGAGGGATAGATTAACCCAAGATGGTGTTTGCATCCAAGTCTTGGTTGTTTACAAGGGGATTTGTTTGAAGAGCATGAAGCAATGAACTCCCCTTGTTGACAATAGGTTGAGTTACAACAAGGGATGATGTGGGTTGTGGGATGGGTTGAATGATACTTTGAAAGGAGGGTGTGAATTAGACCGGTGGCATAATCCCAAGAGGTTTCTCCACAATAGTGCTTGCATCATAATCGTAAGGGAGTTTAGCCAATTAATTAGCCAATTCCAACATGTATTGTGAAGGATTAAGTTTCATCATGGCATTGAAAATTTTTTGAGTCTTGGGATTTTGGAAAATTTCTATGATTTCATCTTGATTCATTCCTAGGACATTGTTGGTAATTTCCTCCACTTGGCAACCTTCCTCTTGAGGATCTTGTGGAAGTTGAGGAAGATTGAGTGGGGGATTGTTGGATCCAATGAGATTGATTTTAGGAGTGGTTTGACTCAAGTCACTTGAAGTTGATGTTTCTTTGTTTGTTTCCATATTCTTCTTGTGTTGAGATCTAGTTTGGACCATAAAATAAGTATGAATTTTCAGGAATGTGGGAGGTGAAACTCTAACTCCTTAGATTGATATAAAATTTAGGTACAAAAAAGAAAGTCTAAGATGTTAAGGATCAAAGGATGATGATGAGAAAATGAAAGATGGGTGATTGTGAATGATTGAAATCTTAAGAAACCTTGAAGGAGATACTAGACTTTAGGACTTTGGATTTTTGACTTTGGATTGCTTTTGATGTGGATTTGACTTTGGATTTGATTTTGTATTTGATAATGAACTCATAAACTCCAAGAGGTTACATGTTGTCTTGGAATAAACTTGTACACAAGATGATAATTTAACTAAGTGTATGAAGAAGGATTCATACACACACCTAGTCAAACAAGATGCTTTTTATTTGATTTTCCAAAAGTATAGTATGAAGGATTTTTCCAAGATTTCTAAGAGTTGTTTGTGAGATGGGTTTGAATTGATGTTTGAGGATGGATGAAAGTGATGATTTTGATCCTATGTGAACCTAGAGAGAATTTTTATTACAAGACCTCAATATTGATGAGCATCCTATACTCCCTATGTGAGAAACTCAAACCTTTGAAAGAGACTTGGATTTTGACAATAGTAAAATGAATACAAATTGGGATTTTTCTTTGAAGCACGTTTGTAAAAGTTAAAGACCAAACTCTCTCTAAATTTGTAAAGTGTTGAAAGAAATTTCTTGAGAGCTCTTGGATTAAGACCTTTGGACTTTTGTTTTTAGATTTTGATCTTTCAAGAAATCATTTGAAAAAGCACATGTGTGGGGTCCAATTGTTTCTTATCTTTGCTTAATGAGTTCTTTTTACCACAAACACTTTCTTTCTTAGTTTTTGAACTCAATGTCTAGTGTCTCAATTTATTTTCATCCCACAAGGTCCATTTATGTGGAAATCAAGGAAATTAAGGAAATAGTTCCCTAATGTTGAATTTAGTGAGAGCAAGTTAAGATATAAATCCAAATGCTTAGAAGTCTCTAAGGATAGAATCCCTAAGGACAAGCAGTAACACTTGGATTTTTCCAAGTTATTTTCTCCTCCTAAAGGGTTTTGAAATTTTGAGATTTTTGTTGAATGTTTGTTTTCCAATGTTTTAGATCCAAGAAAATTGTTTTGATTCCAAAATGATGCACAACCCTAGGATAGAAAGAGACAATATTTTTTGAATTCCCACTTGGATAAATCCAGTTGCGCTTATTTAGAGCAGATGACTAGAAGATTGACCACACTAGCTCCTCTCCATGACACTCACTTTCGTGGGTCAGCCAAGCTTCAGTTCTCATGAATATCCCATGACAAAATTTTCATCTCTACAAAGAATCGCAAGTATGTGGGATGGCTTAAGAATGACCATTCTTGCACCAAAAAATGTAAGGATTTTGGCCTCTATACAAATTGGTTCTTAGTCAAGGTGATCAGGGACATGGCACCTTGGGAGTTTCCAAAAATCCACTAAAGTTTTTGATCAATCCTAATAGGGGCACTTATTCTTTTTACAGTAGTACCCCATTTTGAAAGACACTATACGACTAAGGCCTACATAACATGAGGACTTGACAATTTAGTCTTATCCATTTGTATACCAACATGAGTGAAAAACAGTTGGATTCACCTTCAAATTGGTCTTAGGTAGGCCCCTCTAAAGGTAAAAAATAGTGATCAAGAACATCTATAGTTCGATCAATCTTTTTTTGTTTGAACAAAGAGGCAACGCACGCAATATACTTAAATCACACTAGCAAGATTTGTTCAATTTTAAAAAGCCCAAATTGAAGTGTGGAGGAAATCTTTTAAATAACCTAATATCACCAAAATACTTTTGATTCTCAAGATTTCCATGAAGCATGAGAGAAGTGCATGTACCTTTTAAATGATATTAATTTGTAAAAAATATTACAAAACAAAGAAGACACATTTTCATTTTAGACCTTAAAAGCAATAATGGATTCTTTTTATTGCACCAAGATTAAATGTTTGGAGTTTTTTGTTCAATTCTTAAACCCAAAACCAACTCTAGTAAGTTCCTAAGGTTCTTTTTAATCCTTTGATTTTTCTTTTTAAAACCCAAACAAAATTTATTTGAGTCCTAAAACTAAAGATAACAATATCCTAAAATATGGGATTATAATTGTTCCCAAAGTGTTTAAAAACACTTGTTACAATTATGTGACAATGTCATAAGAATCCTTTTCTTCATTTCCTCCTTCCCTCTTTGATCACCTCAACCTACAAAAGTTGATTAGCCTACAAAAAACAGAGCCACAACAGAGGTTAGAAGTCAAAGGTGATCAATTATAGAAAGCACATGTTAAAATAAAACTAAAAAGTGAACTTTTACCCAACTCCAGCATCACAATCCATGTAGGCATCATTGTTTGAAGAAGTCAGCATCACTCTGGTGAAGTCAACATCACTCTGTTGAAGACCAGAGATTGTAATTGCAATTTTCACCCAGCATGACCCGTTGGAGTTTGACTAGTCTGGCCTTCTGGTGAATCCCTACAACATCGTGTTTTGGAGCAGAGACAACATCGCTATATAGCGAAGTTGGACTGATAGTGTCACTTTTTGACCTTCTTAGCATCGTTGTTTCTTGAAAGCACAAAATTTTGAAAAAAACTATGGAATTTGACCAAAAAATGTGTTAATTTTGAAAGGTTTTCCCTCCTACTAGCACCAAAAATGTGAATGGTTGGTCTAGACCTGCTCAAACATGATCAAAAAATCAAATTTTAGTCAATAAACACATCTAAAACAAACATTCCCCATGCAATTCATTTAAACACAATGAACAAGAAACAAAGCAAAATTAATCAAATGAAAGCTACTAAATCTTATTCAAAACATTCAAACCAGCATCCCATGGGGGAATTGGTGCTACTTTGATGTCGAAAGTATCCCTTTCCTAATTCCATGATGAACTTGATGAAGATTGTGTGATCCTTGATGAAAATTTCCAATAACCTAGCTAAGATTGATGAAAACTATGAAAACTTGGATGGAATATGGATGAATTTGCTCAAAATATATAGATAGTAATCTTGCATGAAGTTGTGGATCCAAAATCAATAGAGAAGTCCTCCATTTATAGGAAAGAAGGATGGAGGAATGAGAAATATGAAGAATGTGGGATCAAACATGACCCAATGGCATTGTGCCACTTGTCAACATGCCATTGAAGAGAGGTGAAGCACATTTTGATCAATGTGAAAATTAATGCAATTAGGTGGAATTTGAAATTCAAAAGATGGATTATGGAGGAAGAGTTGAAAGATGAGTTAATGCCACTTAGCTCAAGAAAAAGGACATGTAAGAGCTATTAATTCCATGTTGGAGGACAAGTCCTTTTGGGAGGGAGATTTCAAATTGATGGAATATTCCAAAGAGATGCCAATTTTGAATTCAAATAGAAGAATTAATAAATCAAATAAATTGATTTATATGTGCAAGTTGCAAAAGCTAGAGGATTTGAGGATTAGAGTTAGAGTTAATTAGGATTTAATTAACTTTAGATGGAATTATTTGATATGAAATTTGATTTATATTTTTAGATTTATTTAAATAAAATGAGAGGAATAATGAACATTAGTACCTTAATTAAATAAATTTTGATTTATTCAATTAAGTGAAGAACATTAGATTTAAATCAAATAAAGGTTAATTTATTCAATTTAAAGGAGATGACCTTAGGATTTAATTAAATAAAATGATTAATTTAATCGAATAAAGTTGAATTATTTAATTAAAGGAGGAATCTTGATGAATTAATTACATAAGGATTATTCAATTAATTGGTTAGTAAAGAAGTGATTCAAGAAGAATTTGATGTTAGTGAAGTAGGATCGTGTGCATGATATCAATCAGGATAATTCAAACGTCTACACAAAGATCTTAGCATGAAATAAATTCATGTGGATGAAGAATACATGTAGGAAGTACCATGAAGAACCAAAGGAAGGTCGCCATTAGATAAAACAATGCACAATCAACACTAAAAAGGTAATTGATGCCACCTTGGAAGTTGACATAATCTTTAAAAAATGAAAAATAAATTGTTGGTCAAAAAATAATACACAGAAGCTCCTGACTAGAAAGTGACAAGAAGATCTAGACCCTTAAATCTACATGTGCAAGCTTTATTTTTCAAAGATTGAAATCATAATTCTTATTAGTAAATACATTAAATAATTAATTTCAATATTTTTCCAAAACTATATTAAATGTACCACTTATATACATTTAATCATATGCAACATAGAATGGCGAAATAGTATGATATGTAATAGAAATGGAATGTGGAAATAGGTATGAAGGCATATGAAACAAGATAAAATATGGCATAAAAGGGGACATAAATGGATCTCATCACCCTCCACCTTATTTTCATCTCCTTCCACCCGCCCATCAATTGTCGAGGGCTGATTTTTATTTTTTATGCCTCCGCCAACATCGGCTTTGGTGTTTGTTTTATTTCTTATTAATGGGAAATTTCTTCTAATGTGGCCTTCACGCCTACACAAGTAGCAAGAATTCAACCCTACCAAGGTTTCCAATTCAAAACAAATATTGTCAGTTTTCAATTTAATTTCCAAGACCTCCAAAAGATCTATTCTCGGGGACAAGGATACCAATACCCGTGCATCAAAGTGTGGGAGAGGGGTTTTGGTATCATCAATTTTTAAGAAATTTCAATATGGTTCCAATAGAAGTGGAACAAATTTCCAGAGATGGGGAGGAGCATGCTTGATAACTAGCCATCTAGGGCTGTAAAGGGCTAAGACTTCCTCTTCCAATACATCAAGAATCCATGCCAAGGCACAAAAAACAACCATCCTGACATTCCAAATTTTTTTTTTTATTACCTTTGCTTGAAAATTATGATTATTAAAAAAGATGACATGCAATCCCTTCTGCACCATACAATAGTAATAGAATTTCAACCCTAGTTTCTTTTCCCAAATGTTATGAAACCACTCTTCCATATACTTCCTTGTCGGAACCCTATTGGGATCGACAAAAACAAAAAAATAGTAGTTTTCAACAAACTACCATCCTCTTCTGCAATTGTCTCATCTAGGGTTTCATTAGGAATTAACATAGCTTTCAACAAATGAGATGAGGGATGCTTACCTTGTTCCCCTCTTCCATTTTCTTTCCCTTCGTCGACTCCCTCGAGCTTAAACTTTGTGCCCTATGGATGTTGATTTCTTTCACTTGCGACAATGTCTTAGAATGAATTAGGAGCCACATTGTTTACATTTGATTTGGTATATTCATTAATGGAGCCATCTATGGGATCCATATCTCCACCCATCAATTTAGATTAATGCTACAAAAGCCACACATGTGGCCTCTCTTAGATGGATCACCCAAAAAGATGCCCTCGTCACACCCACAACAAATGGATTTAAACAAAGATACCACCTGACACAAGGGAGAAATTCCATACACTAGGAGGAATAATGAACAATCGTGGACAAGGTTTGAGCCTCCTCCATGGCTTGCAGGTGAACCCCACCACCAAAACTCTAACACACGCACCAATCCTTTGTTATAGAGAAAAAACCAACTTTATCTTTTTCTTTATATTTTCTTCATGTATTAAACATTTACACAACATCCTATACACAAAATCTTTCGTTAACACTTGGTTGTTTCTAAATTCATCTTATCCTTTGAATTATAGAATCCTCCAAGACAACAACAACTAGCATGTACTCTTATTATGCCATTTCAACAAGTAAAGTATAACACAGGTTCAACCATAATTGAACTCTAAATTACAAATTATCCCTAGGTTCTTAAAAGGTTCTTAAAAGCTTTGTAAACTCCCACAAGACCAACATGTTTCTATCTTGAAATCCATAGGTTGAAAGTCCCAAGATAATCTTCCTTATTTACCACATTTACCTAAAAGAGAAAGATCAAAAAAGAAACAAAAAACTTGGTCAATGTGCTCTCCACCCAACCATAGGGTTGTAAATTCAACCCACCCTTGAGATAGGGGTCACATAGCTATCCCAAAAAAAATCACACATACAATTCACACCTTCTATAGAAAACACTAGTCACAGAGATTTCCAATCAAATATTCACCACATACTATTCATATTACTAAACTTAACACATTACAACAATTTCATTTACATAATTTTCCTCTTCACCTTATACACTCATATTGGTTATTTATGCATAAATTTAGACAAGGTGGGTACTCATACCTATGAACAACTCACATAATTTACAACCAAAGACATAAGGATTCACTTTCTATTTTCACATAGATTTCACAACATAGTAAAAATTCTAAAAATTATTTTCCACATCAAAAAAAGATCTAACAAAGGGTTTATACCCTACCATAAGAACTACTATCCAAGTTGTAGAAGACTCTCCAAATCCTCTCTTCCAAATTTCCTTCATCTACCCTTCTTCTCTTCCTTCCTCCATCTACCATTTTCCTCTACTAAATGAAAAACTAAAGAACTCAATGATAATTCCAAAGGAAAAGCCCCTTCTCCACTCAAGGAGAAAGACTAAATAGAAGGGAAAAAGAAACTACCTCTTGTTAACCACCTAAACTATCTAACCAACTCAAATTCTCGCCACTTTTAAGAGTGGGAAATAAATGTGGGCTATAAACCTCCTTTAAAGTGTTTTATGAAAAAAATTAACTCCTAACCTATAGACCCCACACCTAGGAAACTTTCTAAAGCATAAAATGAAACTTAAAACTTATAAAAGTGCATAAAATCACAAAAGATTAAAAATCACTCAAGAAAACATTCAAAAAATAATTAGATAAATTTTCACAATGAAACAAAATTCACACAATATCAACAACACATCTTTCACAACATGGGTCAAAAAGGCTTTAGTACTCCATATTATGCAAGAGATGCTCCATCCCCTTTCTCTGGTGTTGCTCTCTCATCAGATAGCAAATAGAGTTACATCAACGTGAAAATTGGATTTCGGCAGGACCATGGTCTATGTCCCAACGATGAAACAAATGTGGAAGTGTCAGATGAGGTTACATCCATTGACAAGAGGAAGATTAGTTTGTGAAACATTCATGAATGTCTCTTCAAAATTCTGATGGTGGGTGGTAGTGATAAGGAAATGGTGGATTTATGTCGACGAGAGTCATGGTCATTGGAGAGACAATTGTGAATGTATCTTCAACATTCCAATGGGTTGTGGGTAAAGTTGTCTATTGCATCAAGGTGACCTTATGGTTTTGGCGGGAGATACTCCTAAGTTTTGACAAGGAAAGTATCATTGACGATGTGGTGGTGGTGATGTCGGGGAGACATACATAGTTCAGTGGAGATCTTTTAGAGTTTGTTCAACATTCTGATTGAGATTTATTGATGTGACATGGTTGATTAGTAGGAGATGTATTGAGGTCCCAACAATATAGAGACAACAAGGAAGATGACCATGTGGGACCAACTCGGAGGTGACCGATAGGGTGGAATTCAATGACATGTATGACAATTGATGATTGGCAATGGGGTGATCGAAGTATGAGTGATGATGTGGACAAGTCAAAGGATTGACGAGAGTGATTTTCATCAATGAGACCTTCTGGGATGCCTCATTAATGCTATGAAAGAATGATGGATAGAGTGTAAGGTGAACATCAGTGAGAAGTAGGTGTATCCATGTAAGCTTATTTTAGGTTTCTCTGATAGGATGATGAGATTAATAATATGGGGATAGCTTGAGATGAATGGTTGAGATGAGTGGTCAACAACGGTGGATGAAAAATATGGTCACAACACTTAGTGAGGCAAGATTTGATGCCATTCCACATCATTGTTGTGGAATATATGTTCATTGGTTAATGATTGGAAGCTATTGATAGTGAGATAAATGCATGGTGATACTACAATTCAAGAGTGAAGAATGACTAGGCTAACACATAGAAAGAAAATAATATATAAAAATAGTGAGTTAGCTAGAGGAAGGCAGAGCAGGAAAATTTGAAGAACCGTCTTGTTGGTTAATAGGAGAGAGCTTGAAGAAGAGAGCGAGGAAAGGTAGCCTAAAAGAGAGGTGGAAGCTGAAACAAACCATCTTAGGAATGGTGCATGAGAAGAGGTGAAGTAGCCTAGAGAGCTTGAGGGGAAGAGCTTTAGAGAGTAGAGCATGAAGTGAAGTGGAACAAGGGATTGCCTTGTAGATGTGAATTTCTGAATGTAATGTTGCAATCTATTTCAAATGAATACAAGAGAGTTTTTGACCTATATTGTGTCAATTTGTGTGTGTGTGGTTTCAGTTGGCTATGTGATTGGATAGCCTAACAAGGCCCTCCAACCTTGACTACACCAAGTGGTATCAAAGCTGGTTGTCCTAAGTCTGTAACAAAGTGTCGAACATGAGACAGTTGCAGAAGGACTTGTGAGTGTGGGTTGAATCCAAAAGACCTGTTGTTGATGATTAAGAGAAAGAGTTGTGGAAAACATGTGTTTTTTAGGCATGAAAGAGGGTGGGTGCTACCACAATAGTGTGTTTCACTTTTGGGACATGCTGTTTTTTGCCTAGAATCACTTTTTTTTAAAAAAAACTAATGATTTGAGCCTTGAGAGATTCCATCTAAAGGTTTTTGATTGAAGAGGGATAGATAAGACCCCCTTAGATCAAACCCCCTTGGATATAACCCCTCTAGTATTAAATCATATCCACAATGGAGTCTCCTTCACACATATCAAAATGTTGACAAAAAACACTTCTTCCTTTTTTACCTTTTGAGGGATTAAATAACACCATTTAGAAAAAAAATTTACAAGATTATAGCCCTTGAAATGAGCTTTCCAACAAGTATAGTTTTGATATGTTTCATTCCATCATGTATTTAATTTTCAATTTTTACTGAACATAGGTTTTTCTTTGAACATAAAACTCTTCGTTTAGTAGAGGTGGAAAAATAGTAAACCATTGTAAAAAAATAAAAAAATACCCTTTCCCTAGGCATTGATGTTCTTGTTTCACCAAAAAAATAAAAAACTGGATTTTGATATATACACAACAAGTTAGGTTGTACGACACACATGTGTCCAAATTATAGTTACAATGACTTCAAAAATTAATTAAAAAAAATATATGTAACAAAAAATTATGGAAAAATATCCTTTCCCTAGATATTGATATTGAGAATCTATATTTCAAAAATTATAATTTCATCTTTTATATAAAAAAGGTTATGTTGTACGATGCAAACGTTACTTTGTGAAAATTTTGTTTTCTTTTAACTAGTTATTAAAAGAGATGTTGAAAGATTCATAATTTCTTTTGGAAATTTTTTAAAAATATATATTTAGAATCTACAAACAAATTTCCACAAACCACTAGTTTGCATCATCTTCAATTTCTTAACAGTTTAACTGCTATAGGTCTTAGAAGATGAAGATTCAATTAAAAATATTGATGTGAATGCCCATATTGGGAAAAAAGTGAGACACAATATTGTGATTTCACTCAGGTCTCTAACTGCTATCCTCTAGTAGAGATAAAGCTTGGTAGAAGGTGTAGAGTTCCTCTATTGAGAGAAGGTGGGTAGAGGAAGCATCTTCCAGAATATTTGTTGGCTAGAGGGTAGTTGTGTGAGTGAGGTATTGTGACAAGGAGTGCCTGTAACTGCAGAGGATTTGAGTTCTAGAAGAGATTGTTGTTGGAGATAAGAGACTTGCAACTACAGAGGGATTGAATCCTAAAGAGATTTGTTGTAGGAAGTACTTGTGACTATAGAGGGTTGATACCCTAATAGAGAGGGAGAGATTGTTGCAAAGAGGACTTGTAAATGTGGAAGGACTTGTGAGTTATTGAAGATGTCTTCGAATAAGAGGACAAGATGGATCATGAGAAGACCAGTGATAATCCCATTTTGTGAAGAGTATTGGGGAAAGGTGGGAGAAAAGAAGTTGATTGCAAAGTTGAGAAAGATCGAAGTGAAATTAAATTCCCTTGAGGAAAGATTGGGAATGAAGGAGCCTATTATAGAAGAGGAAGAGAAAGTGTCCATGTTATGAAATAACTTGCACAATAGGAGAATATGATATGAAATATGCTGCAAATACTTGATAATAACTGAGAATAACAAGCCACTTCGAGGGGGAAAACCTCCAAATATCTCTAATGAGAACACACTTCACAACTTGATGATGAAATAAGACTCACAACCTCCTATATATACCTATTTATGCCAAGGATATCACCTAGGCCGACTTAGACACACCTATATAAGACTTAGGCCGACCTAAACAACTAAATAACAATATACTAATGATAATATGACTTAATAGAGAGTTAAGATAGCCACAAGCCGACTATTCATAACTCGATGTACACTAATATTAAGGGCGTAGCATGCCCCCCTTCTTCAAAGAAGCATTGTCCTCAATGCTAATCAAGTTTGGCCACTTTTGAATGAACTCCTCATCCTCCCATGTGGCATCTTCAATTAGAAAATATTTCCTTGTAATGAGGTAACTTGGAATTGTTGATGTCACCAGCTTCTTCATGCGTGTCTGGAAAATTAACTTCAGCTCCAAGATGTGTCTTCCCTTTACCTCAAGCTCTTGATGGCGATGAATGTGTTCTTCCTTTGCCTGAACCTTTTGATGTGTCATAAAGGAAGAGGTGAGGAATAATATATGGTACCCTTGCATAGCTTGATTAGGAACTTCTTCTTCTTGAACTTCTTCTTCATTGCCTTCTTCTGCTTCTTCTTCTGGTTGGTCTTTTGCTTCTTCTTCTTCTATTGTTGCTTCTTCTACTTCTACATATGCCTCTTCTTCTTCTTCTTCTTCTTTCGCTTCTTCTTCTTCTTCTTCTTCTTCTTCTTCTTCCTCTTCTTCTTCTTCTTCTTTCGCTTCTTCTTCTTCTTCTTCTTCTTCTTCTTCTTCTTCTTTATTTTTATCTTCTTCTTCTTCTTCTTCGTGGCTGCTTGAGACCTCCTTTCTTGGTTTATTCATAAAGTCGCTTAATAGGTTTCGTAGGTCCGACATATCTCCTTTTAGGTCACACATATGCATCTTAATTGAGGAAATGTCTTCCTTGACCCTATTTATTTCCTCATTATGAGTAACATCCTTGATTGTTTCACCATCCTTATCAGGAGTCTTCCCCGGAGTGACAACATTCTTTTTACCCCTTGTTGCAGGCCCCGTCATGATGGAAAACACTAATGTTGAAATAAATCACACAAATGAAACTTAAATTCTCTCAAATTTTTACTGTAATATCCTTTAGTATGTCTTCAAAAACCCAATAAAAATCAGACTCCAATTCAACAATATGTGCGAGATATGTAGATTCCAAAAAAATAGTGTAGAAACCCTAATTCTACAATAATTCGGTTAATTCTACACCATTTCTTCTAAAATCTGGACTGTAGCTTCTTAAATATGTTCTTCAAAAACCCTTTAAAAATCAGAAACAAATTCGCCAAAATCTGAAAGATATGCTCTTCCCAAAATTGCCTCCAAAATTGAGAAAAATCTTGCCTCTATGGTGCCAAGATCATGCTCTGATACCACTTGTTATGAAATAACTTGCACAATAGGAGAATATGATATGAAATATGCTGCAAATACTTGATAATAACTGAGAATAACAAGCCACTTCGAGGGGGAAAACCTCCAAATATCTCTAATGAGAACACACTTCACAACTTGACGATGAAATAAGACTCACAACCTCCTATATATACCTATTTATGCCAAGGATATCACCTAGGCCGACTTAGACACACCTATATAAGACTTAGGCCGACCTAAACAACTAAATAACAATATACTAATGATAATATGACTTAATAGAGAGTTAAGATAGCCACAAGCCGACTATTCATAACTCGATGTACACTAATATTAAGGGCATAGCAGTCCATAAAGGAGGCACCCATGGAGACAACTTCATCTCTTGATAATTTGTTTGAAGTTTTAAATGCAGGTATGGAGAAGGTTGAGAATAAGACCTTGAAGATGATGAAAGGAGGCATGCAATTTGGAGGAGAATATGGGGTATATTGTAAGGTACCTACAAATTAAGAAAGGATTGAAGATGAGGCTGAGAGAAGATTAGTTGTAGAAGTGTGTAAAGAAAATATTGTTCTAGATACAAAGATCTTTGAAGGTCCCTTATTTAACAAAGAACTTGGTGAAGATGATCTCTTATTGAGAGAAGAGGTGAGAAGGATCAAAATTTATTTGGATGGGAAGGTGAAAAGTTGATGAAGCAGAAGGAGATTTGTGCAGAGAAGAAAGTGGGTAGAGAAGAGTTCCATTTTTATTCTAATAATTGTTTGTTTGTAGGTGACAACATGTGTGCAATAGATCAATTTGCAGCCATGCAGTGTGTAGAGGTTGCAGCTATAAAAGAAAAATAGAGATGAAAAGGTGCAAAAAATGGAATTTGGGGGTCCTCTATTCAATGGAGGAGTTGGTAAGGATGATCTCCTACTAAAAGAGGAGATGAGAAGAATCAAAATATTCTTGGAAGGAGAAGTGACTAGTAAAGAAGAAGATTTGATGCTACATGATGGTCTAGTGTTCGATGAGGATCAAGGGTTGCTTGAAGAGATACAAAAGATTGAACAATTGTTTAGTATAGAAATGAAGAACGTTGCACTCGATGATGTTGGAGTAAAGAAGAATGGTACAGTTGGTGACAATGGAGCAGCAAAAGAGTATGAGGTAAACTCTATTTTTTATGAGTTTTGTGATATTGAGTTTGAAGTGCATGTAATTGAGAGGTGAGTAGCATGGTAGAGAAAATTGTGGAATGTGCAGATGTAGTAGAGTGGCATAGAGATTCCTACCTATGGGTAGAAGCTATAGGGGATGTGATAGGAGAGATTTGGTGGAGGTGGTTTTTCTATAGTGGGCTGAATCCCACGAAGATGAAAGGAAAAGAAAGAGAATATTTTACAGTGGAGTTATGTCTTTTTTAAGGCATAATGGAAATGTCGGTGGAAGATTGTGAAGAGAGACAACATGGTGGGGATTTGGAGTTAATGAAAATAATTGGAGAAAGTATGCACAAAAAGAGAGAAGCCGCCAAATGCAGATCAAGAAACTCCTAAGGCAACAATACAAGTACAAAAGTACAAAATCAAGAAATTGGAAGGTGAGAAAAAAGAAATTGAAAGATGAAATTATGGACTCCATGTGCAAGAGCACATGACTTTAATCACCTACAGAGTCTGATACAGGAGCATCACACTCCATCCCCTTTTTCTAGTGTTTCTCTTTGATTAGATAGCAAATAGAGTTACATGAGTGTGAAACTTGGATTTTGGTGGGACCATTTTCTATGTCCTAGTGATGACCCGATGGTGGAAGAGTGAGACGGGGTTGTTTCCATCGGTGATAGGAATACTAGTCGAGAAAACATTCATGAATGTCTCTTCAACATTCTAATGGCAGTTGGTAGTGACAAGGAAATGGTGGAGTTATGTTGACGAGAGTCATAGTCATCAGCGAGACAATTGTGAATGTCTCTTTGACATTACGATGGGTTGTGGGTTTAGTTGACCATTACTTTGAGGTGACCTTATGGTTTCGGTGGGAGATACTCCCAAATCTCTTTGACAAGGTGAGTCTCATCGATGATGTGGTGGTGGCGATGTCAGGGAGACATATATAGTTTAGTGGGATATCTTTTGAAGTCTGTTTGACATTCTGATTGAGCTTTATCGATGTGACATGATTGATCGGTAGGAGATGTATTGAGGTCCTAGTGATATGGTGACAATAAGGAAGATGACCATGGTGGGACCGACTAGGATGTGGCCAACAGGTTGGAATTCAATGATGTGTATGAAAATTGATGATTGATGATGGGGTGATCAGAGTATGAGTGATGACATGGACAAGCCAAAGGATCAACAGGAGTGATTTTCATCAGCAATACCTTATAGGATGTCTCACTGATGCTCCAATGGAATGATGGAAAGAGTGTAAGGTGAATATTGGTGAGAAGCAAGTGTATTGGTAGAAGATGATTTCAGGTCTCTCTAATAGGATGATGAGATGAATAATATGGGGATAGCTTAAAATGAATAGTTGAGATGAGTGGTCAACAATAGTGGATGACGAATGTAGTAACAAAACTTGGCGAGGTGATATTCAATGCCATTCCACATCGTTGTTGTGGAATACATGTTCATTGGTCAACGATTGGAAGCTACTGATAGTGAGGTAACTACATGGTGATACTATGACATAGGAGTGAAGAATGACTAGGCTGACATGTAAGAAGAAAATAGTATATAACAATAGTGAGTTAGCCAAAGGAAGGTAGAGCAAGAAAAGTTGAAGAACCATCTCAGTGGTTAACAGGAGAGAGCTCGAAGAAGAGAGAAAGGAAAGGTATCTTGCAAAGAGAGGAAGAAGCTAAAACAAACCATCTTAGGAATGGTTCTTGAGTAGAGGTAAAGTAGCGTATAGAGCTCAAGGGGAAGAGCTTCAGAGAGTAGAGCGTGATGTGAAGTGGAACAGGGGATTTCCATATAGATGTGAATTTCTAAGTGTAATCCTGCAATCTGTTTCAAATGAATAAAAGAGAGTTTTTGACCTTTGTTGTGTCAATCTGTGTGTGTGTGTGGTCTAAGTTGGCTATGTGATTGGATAGCCTGACAAGGCCCTCCGATCTGGACTACACCACCATATGAGTCTAGGTCCATTGTTACATTGGGAAGAAACAATAGTAGCTATGTGACCCCAACCACCATTGACAACATTCACATGTTCACTCAACAAATAGGTGTTAGTATATCATATAAATAATAATGGGTGAAACAACTATTAAATTAATACTTAAAAAATAAATATTATTTTCTATAATTTCTTATCTAAAATAATCATCTAGGAAATCATATATAGAAATTATTGAAATAAAAAACCATAACAAGTAAACATTAACACATCAAATCTCATATCCTTAATAATACCTACTTACACACCCATATTAGGTAATCATCTAATAATAATAAAATCCATCATCTCAACAACCCTTATAAATATAACGTAACCCATTTGATAAATATAATAAAACTACAAATAACAAATAATCAACCAATAATCCATCATAAATAAGCATCTTGATCAACACATACTTACATAATTAACAAAATGAACTCATATGGTTATCACAAAGAATTCACAACAACCATTAGTTAGATAAAATTAGTCATTTAACAATATCCAATAACAACCAAGCACATGAACATAATTGATGTATAGGAACAATAATCACTCATAAAAATCATGTATAATGTCTAAAAATAGAAGCACATGAAATATTGGAAAAAAAAATCAAAGACACATAGAATCAATAGGATCACAAAAAGGTGGGGTCTAACACTTACAAAATATTTTTTGTTAGAATTTTGATAAATGTAGAGGAGACTCTATCAAGGGTTTGATTTAAGACTAGGGAGTTTTGTCTAAGGGGGTTTGATCTAAGAAAGTATAATATAACCACCTTCAATAAAGCCTCTTTAAATAGAGTCCTTAAATGTTAAGATCATAAATTTTTCTAAAGAATATGTGATTTCAGGAAAAAAAATTAGGATGTCCCATAAGTGGGACACACTATTCCGGCAGTGCCTTAGATCGCATTGATCACAAATTCTAAATTCTAAATAAAAATAATAAATTTGTGTATGTGTCAAAAACAAAATAATCAAATATAAATTGGGTTTCTCTCACATTTCGATGGATTGGTTTCATATGCACAAAATTGATCTTGCACAATTTCAATTTTCAAAATTCAAAATTTAAATTTGGTCAACTGCTACCCATTCCTTTCTCACCTAGAGCTAACTAAACATGTGTTTGTATAACTTATTACAATATACTTGTAGGTAAGTGCATGAAAATGGGGGGACCAAAAAGGGGTCTTAAGTGGCCACTTTGTTTTTAAATCAAGAAAAACTGACCTTGGATGAGAAATTAAAGATAATTATGCTCAAAATTTGAAAATGCAACAAGAACAAGATTTGTAGTGCTTTGAATCTACTTTCTAAAACATTGTTTTTTGAAACAAGTGGAGATTAAGGGGCTCAAATAGTGGGGCCACACAAAGTGCTCCTACTTTTTTTAAAAATAACATAGCATTTGGCGCGATTCCTCTAAAATGTTACATTTTTTTAGTATTTCAAAAATTACTTTAGTGAAAAATTAGCTAACACCATGTAGTTTATGCTCGATGTTTTTGCTAATTTTTTAATGAATATATAAATTTTTACTAATTTTCAAAGTGGACAAATCTTGAAAAATAAAAAACTAAGTGTGCAGCCCCCCCTTTTTTTGGAAACTAATCGAAAATGATTTTTAAATATGTATAGAATAAAGTCTTGTTTGCAATTTCTTTTCAAATTTTGACAAATTAGTGAAAATGAAAGAAAAAATACTATACATAAGTCTTTGACAAAAAATGGAGACACTAACAAATAAAATTAATGATCAAAACCTTAACATATTTGAAATGTAGAAAAAATTACATGGCTAGAAAGCTAAGAGAGAGTTCAATGTTACTATGATATTTTTTTAACTTGACATTGAAATACATGCAAATCTGATGACTAACTCACTCTAGGTTGTGTCATTTTTTAAAATTTGAAAAAAGCACCTTTGGGCATTGATATGTAAGTCCAATCCTTTAGGTTTGATGCCCAATAAAAACCCAATTCTAAGTGTTGGCAATACCCAAGGAAACTACAAACACGAGCACACTATAACACGAGCACACTATAACACGAGCATGCTATAACATGCGTACATTAAAAGAATATCATGTTATAACACAAGCACACTATAACATGCTTATATTTATAAGAAACAAAAATAAAGGTCTCCCTCTTGATCTCCTTTACATAGTCATTATTTTATTTTATAATCATTTTTTTTTAATTTCTCTTTGAGGGTGCTACCCTCAAACCCCTGCCATGGGGGGTCATAAAACATTTTGTCACCACTTGGACCCCTCGAAGATTATTAGGCTCCATTACCAACACTACCTACCTACCTCTCCCTATCTTTATCTCTCCATCTACCTTTATCTATCTCTCCCTCTCCCTCTATCTTCATATCTACCTTTATCTTCCACTCTTCATATCTATATATAGATACCTCCCTCTCTATCCATCCTTCCCCATATCCTCTCTCTCTCTCCTATTCTCTCTTCCTAGACTTGTATATCTATATCTCTATTTTCCTTTCTATCTCTCCCCCTATCTCTATCTCTCCATATCTCTCCTCTCTCTCTCTCTCTCTCTCTCTCTCTTTATCTCTCCATATCTCTCTACTTATATATCTCTTTCTCCCCCTCTCTACCCATCTCTCTATTTCCATGACTCTCTCTCTCTACCTATCTCCCTTACCCTTAGTCTACCTCTATATCCCTCTCTCCTCTCTCTCCCTCTTTACCTATCTCTCTCCCTTACCCTTAGTCTACCTCTATATCCATATCTCCTCTCTCTCTCTCTACCTATATCTCACCCTATCTTTCTCACTTTATCTTCCACTCTATATATTTCCCAAGTTATATCTATCTCTAGATATCACACCCTCTCTCCCTATCACTCATTAATTTATCTCTCTACTCCTCATCTCTCCTCTCTCTTTCTCTCCATCTATGTATATATCTCCCTCTATATCTCTCTCTCATACACACAAAAACACTTCCTATTTATTTCTCTCTCGAACCTATCTCTCTCTCTCCCATGCCATGTCTCCCTTCCTCTCCCCTCTCCCTCCCCCTCTCCTCTCTCTCTCTCCCTCTCTATCTATCTCTCCCTTTTTATACCCCTATCTTTCCCAAGTTATATCTATCTCTAGATATCTCTCCCTCTTTCTATTCCTATCTTTCCATCTCTATCAGTCCCTATTTCTATATCTCTCTACTTATTTTCTCGTGTCTCTCTATTTCTCTCCCTACCTCTCCCTCCCTCCCTATCTCTATCTCCATATCTGTCTCCCACTCATACACACACATACGCTTCATGTTTCTCCCTCCCTATCTCTATCTCTCTATCTTCCCCCTCCTTCCCTCTCTTTCTATCCCTCTCCCCACTCTCTCTTCTCATATATATATCTTTGTATCTACCTCTTTCTCTCTCTTTCTATTCCCATCTCTCTCTCTCTATAATTCTCACTCCTTATCTCCCTCTCTCTATATACCTCTCTCACTTCCTCTCTCTCTCCCTCTCTCCCTCTCTCCCTCTCTCCTTCTCCCTCTCTCCCTCTCTCTCCCTTTCTACCTATCTCTCCATTTACCTTACTGTACCTCTATATATCTCTCTCCTCTCTCCTCTCCCCTTTCTCTCCCCCCCTCTATCTTTCCAATGTTATATTTATCTATATATATGCATCCCTCTTTTTTACATTTCTATAATTCAACTCTCTCCTCTCTCTCTATCTCTCCCTACCTCTCTCCCCATCTCTATCTGTTTATATACATCTTTATCCCTCTTTATCTTTATCTTTATATCCCTCTCTCACTCATACACACAAACAAACACACTAATTGTTTCTCCCTCCCTATCTCTATCTCTCCCTCTCTCCCCCTCTCTCCTGTTTTCTCTCATTCTCCCTCTCTACCCACCTTTATCACTTTCTCTAAATATATATATCTATCTCCCCTCTCTCTATCTCTCTCCTTCCCTCTCTCCCTCTCTACATCCCCCCTCTCTATCTCTCTATCTCTACCTCTCTTTCTTTTACTTCCCATATCTCTCTATACCTCTCTCCCTCTCCCTCTCTCTATACCTCTCTTCCTCCATCTCTCTCTATACCTCTTTCCATGGATAGGTGCAAGAAGTTGTGTTCACTTTTTGGACAAAAAGTATGTGTTTTTCCCTAAAAATCAATTTTTTTCATAGTTGGACTAAAAAATTGAAGCACTTACACATATAATCTTAAAATATTTAGTAATATAAAATGTAGGATTTTGAGTCTAGTTTTAAAATATTTAATTTATTCTAATACCCATATTATACAAAAAAAAATTTATATAGAATTGAACAAAAGCCACTTTTTAATAGTCTTTTTTTAGGATAATACCATGCACATGTTTGGAAATAATAATTTGACCTAAATAAAAGTATTACTCTAATTCTTTTTTGGAAAAGTTTTTATTACACTGAAGATTGATGAGGATATTTTTATATTTTTTGCCAAATATTTTTTTATTGGCCTTACTTGGTATTTCTAAAAAACCCACATGTTTGACAAGTATAATTTAAGCTAAACTGATCATTTTTTGTTTTTTTTCTCATTGAGTAAACAAATGAGTTTAGATTGATGAAATATAATTTTATTGAGAAAAAATTTAAAATTGAAATTTATTAAAAAAATACAAACACCTCTCATTTCAAGTTTATGAACTAGTTTTCTCAAAATTTAGTTAAAAATAGAAAATCAAATCCAATCATTTAAAAAAAATTATATATTTGAAAACTAGACATTGTTATCTATAATGCACTAACTCATTTGACTACAAAATACGATGAAAATTTCTGACGAAATATGTATAATTTGATGTATCATCGGGTGCTTGTAAAATTTGATGTGCAATTTTCAATTTTTTAAAAGTTTATCCCCGACGTTCATCAAAATTTGGACTATCAGTTTTGTCAAAATTTTGACAAACATGAAAAATAGAAAAGAGTCAAATTGTGGCCGACATAAAGAAAAGTGAGTTCATTGATTTATTGCGATAGTGTTTTTCTCTACTTGAGGTAGTTTGTGGAGAACTAAGGATGATTTTCTTGGGAAAAATTAAAAAAAATTCAAGAAGATATCGCTAGGTTGAGGGTAGTCATTGTCTTTTTGCAGAATTCAATTGTGAAGTCAGATTTGTAGTTCCAGGTTTGAAAATCATATTTTAAAGCAACATCTCATCAAATTTTATTTTTAGAGGTTTAAGGTTTTGAGAATTTCATGTCTAGATTTTGTTGTGTGGAATCACCATAAGATCACAACCAAGGAATAGATTCTTGTGACTGTAATTATGTGATCCATAACTCTATTGGTCATGTGGCACAGCTGTGCTATAACAAATACAGGATGCATTCATGTGTGACCCAAGTTTAATGTGGCTATGTTCTGATAGAAATGGAGGCACTCATATAATGTAGTTAATTTAGGTTGTATAATGTAGGTGTCAATCATCATTGGGTGAATTCAGGTTGTCTCACGTTTAACAGGTTAGGATGTAATTATAGCATGATCGAAGAGTGATTACCTCTTACTACAATAAAGAGCCTATAACTCTGGTTGATATGCAAAGTGGTTGTGTTATATCAATTATGTAGTGCATTCAAGCACAACCCATGTTTAATGGGCTATTCTAGAGAGTGATAAAAAATTTCTGAACCTTATGAATGTTACTTAAAAGTGTATAGCTTAAACTACAAACCAATTTTGTTACATACTTGAATGCAATCTTGGGTTACCGCAAACTATAATAATGTGATCTGCTAATAACCATTATGGAAAGTATTAAAGCAAGACCCATGCTATATAGGATAAATTTCCTTGATCAGGTTTACATACCTTAATGATCAAACACAAGCTTCCCACACACTCTAGGATACAATCCAAGATCATACCACAACTTTGTCAAGACAACTAATTTTTTGACCCAAGATTTAAAGTTATTTTTTAATACCAACAGAAGCATTGGTAAGAGCATGATTAGGGTACAAACCCTAGGCCTCTGTAGAAATATAAACAATAACTCTAGTGGATTAGTGAGGTTGCAATACCAGAAAGATTGAGACATTGTAGCTAATAAAAAAATCTTGCAATCTAAAGATTGTAGCCAATAACAAGCACATTATGTAGCTTAGTGACATTTGTAAATACAATCTACGGTAAGAAGAATGACATTCACTTGAGATGTGACAGTCAAAAATAGGTTGAGCAGTGACAAGATAATAAAAATCAAACCTTGCATAGTAAAGTGGAGATTTTAATAGGGAGTTTCCTTACCCCCTTGCTGACCTTAAGGGTTTTTCAAATGCTTTTGGTAGTGTTAGACAAGAAAAATGCAATCAGGGAATGACTATCCAGATGAAGTAACAGTGGTAATCATAGGTTCAACGTTTCTTCTTAGAAATTAATGTATAATGGAGGTAGTGGATTGCATGTTTGAGCAGTGTTTTGAGACTCATCAAAGATGGGAGAATAGTGAATAATACCTTGTGGACTATGAAGTAGTTTCAATAAGGTTGAAGGATCTTAAGATCTACAATACCATGAAACAATGAGTCCCCTATAGTAAGTAGGTAGTCTATAGGGCATAGTTTGATTTTATAGAAGGATGCTCATGAAAGGAATCTTCAAGTGATAGTGAGTGAGTTGTTTGAGATTGCAGCTAAGGATGCAATACCCAATCTTAAAGGAAGTTAGCAAAACATTAAATGTGCAAGAAAATCAAATCGTACACAACAAACAATTCACAATATTATCTTGCATAATGCCTTGAGTTTGAAGACAAAAATCTCATTGTATCTTGATGAAAGTGGTGACCTTAATGGTCAATCACTGGCAACCATGATTTTAAAACATGTGATTGTGCTTATGGAGGCAACATTTTAAGCAAGGCAGTGAGTGGTGATTTGGAACAATGGCAGGTATGAAGGACTTGCTTTATATGCATACTATGCAGTCTAGTTTAAGACACCGTTCTTAGAAGAGATTGAAGGTGGATTATGGAACTCAAGGGTTACCATGAAAAGGATAAAAGAAAATACTGAGATCTATTTAAAATCCACGGTCATGAAGATATTAAAGATGTCACATGCAAAACCCTAGTAGCTGGAGTAATGAATACAGTGCCAAAGAGGATAGTGTGTTGGGGCAGATTTAGGAGATCTCCACATTATCTAATTACAGGGAAATACATCATTTATTTATTTTTTTAATTAAAATAAATCATTCTAAGCCCTATATAAGATACATTGATACTTCAAAAGCCTCTGAAGGAATTTGAGATTATGCAAATATATGTCAAGTAAATACCTAGATTACAAATAGTAGTGGGAACAATGTAAGATTTGTTGAGTAGAGTAGGAATGAGATAAGAAACAATGAATCTTGTCTCCTTTCACGCACATCTCCTCACCGTTCTATGTCATTATTTACAGAAACACTTCTCCATTTTGGCGGTCTATGCTTGAAAATAATGTTTTGACAAAAGTTTTAGAATATGTTTATTAAAACGAAAACTCCATTCTAGTGGGCTACGCTTGAAAATAATATTTTGACAAAAAATTTAGGGTATGCTTATTAAAGTTTTAGAGTATTTTGGTAGGCTATATTCTTGATTCCTTAAATGATTTATTCAAATGGATTGTGACTAAATAAATGACTAACTATTTATTCATTTTTATTTGTGTCACTAAATAATTTTTAATCAATGACCAAAATAGTAATTTATTTACTCATTTATAGCTGAGTTGCAAAAAATGAGTAGAATTTAGTCATTTTTAGTTGTTGTGACTAAAATTTTTAGTCACCTAGTCATTTATTTGCTAAATTCTACTAGTGTGTGCTTCCTTGTGCGATTAGGGATCTCTTAATGTTGAGGGCCCTAGGGATAAGCTCGTCATAAGAAGTGACACATTGCATCTTTAACTAAAAGGTTAAATCTGTATTGACATTAGCAATGATGATTCTGACTTGTTGCTCCTTAGGAATGGGTCACTTGATCTTACTAGCTTGCTACCTCGATCATTGTAGGAAGTTTGCGATCAAGTTCAATATTATGATTTTAGGAGTCTTAACAGTTGGAAATCATAGTAAAATCAGAATTTAATAAGTTTTGGAATTAGCATTTTAAAGTGTTTTTTGGGGTCATTATCTTCAGACTATCTTCTCTTTTGCAGGGGTGGTTGCATGCCAAAATTTTTTTGTGTAAAATATCAGAATTATTAGATTTTGTTACCTATCTATGAATAAAAATTATTGGAGTGTGAGTTTGATATTTTTTGAAGATCTAAATAGTCAAACTTGGTAAAGAAAAATCATGTCAGATAATATTAGTCCAGAACAAAATGAAGAGACACTTGATAGATTGTGGACTAGATTGAAAAGAAAGGGCGATGGGAAATGTTATTGTCCTTGCAATAATTGCAGGGGCTTAAAGATGAGATTACTTTTAATCACAACAGTTGAGAAACATTGTAGGCAACATGGTCACATTGAAGGGGGGCATGATTATCGTCCATTGGTAAGTTATTCATTATATGTGTTTATATTGATTGAATTTGTAAATATTTATATTGTTTTAATATTATATATATATATAATCACTTGATCATGATCATGGTTTATTTGTGTCTATCATTATTATAAAGGTGGAGCACCCTAGGGCAAATGATATGGATTATCACGGCCTGGAGAATGTGGTTTTGCAAGCGAACGAACATGGATCTGTGAATATCAAAGTTGAAGTTAATGATCCTATGGAAGAAGATGATCATGCGCTAGAAAACATAGTTGAAGATGATGGTACAAATACATTGATCCATGACACATTTAGTGGTAGAGTTGATCATGATGATCGAGATGACTTTGATGATGTTCATGATTTACCTATTTTTGAGAAGGCATACGAGCCCCTTTATAAAGGCTCCCAAACAACTCTTCTCTCTGTTGTATTGTTGTTGAACTTGAAGGTTACGAATGGTTTATCAAACATATCAATCTCACGAATGTGAAGGTATGTCATATATGTCATCCTTTTTCATCTATTTTAATTGTTGTTAGTTCATCACTAGTAAATAATGGATGAAATATGTACCATTAATATTCTTTATATTAACAAATTATTTTTTGTTGTAGATTGATTGGTGAATTTTTGTTACCACCATCAAATATTTTACCTCGCTCATACCGAGATTTATCTGGCATTATGAAAGATATTGGAATGGAGTATCAAGCAATAGATGCATGTCCCAATGATCATATTATATATCAAAAACAACAATAATTTGCAACAGAATGCCCAAAATGTCATATCAGTAGATATCGAGCAGATCAACTAACAAAAAAGGTGCCTTGCAAGGTTCTTCATTATATTCCCATTATTCCACATATGCAACGATTATTTAGGTGTGAAATCTTAGCGCAATTTATGGATTACCATGCATAGAATAGAAGTGGAGATGACATTCTTCAAATGTCTGTGAATGGTTCTGCATTTAGGGACATGGAGGAAAAATGGCCACACTTTAAAGAAGAACCTCATAATCTCAGGCTTTCATTAGGAGCGGATGGTGTCAATCCATTTGGAGAGCTGAGATCTATTTACTCAGTGTGGCCTGTTTTTGTGATCAACAATAACATTCCTCCATGGATGCCAATAAAGAGGGAGCACATAATGTTGTCAATGATTGTTCCAAGTATTTGTTTACATCAATTTTCTTTAACATAGTAGCATCTCATTTGTCTTATTTGTTGCATAATGACTTATATTTTTTTCATTCAATAGTCATGTACATTAATTTGTATATATTGCAGTAAAATGGTTATAATAATTATGTAATGTTTATGTTCATTCAACTAGGTAAGTACCAAGTTCAAGATATGGATGTATATATCGAGCCTCTTATCGATGAGTTACTAAAGTTATGGAATGGTGTCACTATGTATGACGTTTCTAGACCAATAGGACAAAGACAATTTCAATTCCATGCAATCCTTGTATAGACAATTCATGATGCCCCAGGGCTAACACATTTTTGTGGTATGTTATAACGTTCAACTGCACTTTAACAACATTTAATTTGATGAAGTAGATATCATGCATGTTTTTAAAATAATCTATTCATTATATATAATTATAAAAATTGACATATTTAATCCAATTATATATGATCTTGCAGGTCTTCAAACAAAGGGAAAACTTGCATGTCCAATTTGTGGTCCAAAGATGAAATCTCGTCATTCAACAACCTTAGGAAAGCAGGTGTTTGATGAGTATAGGAACTTCCTCCATAGAAATCATAAGTATCGAACTACTGAAAAACATCTTTTCAATGGGAAAGAGGAGACTACATCAAAACCACAAAGAATGACACTTCGCCTATGGAAGTTGAAATATAATAGAATTAATCGTCAAGTTTATACATCAGATCAAATTATTTATCTATCATATATGATATGTTTTGAATTTATATTTTTATATTGTGTTGTGTTTACTCATGTTGTAATTGAAAATGATTGTCGTTGTTAATTTGTTTAACTTATATGCTTCATCAAGGTCGTCAAGGCATTAATGGCCGACTTCCACAGGGACTGAAAAGTTATCCCAGATAATTTCGTAGGTTGTCCTACTATGAGCAGCTACAAATTGTGCATTTGTTTGATACAATGCATATTAGAAAGAATATAACAGAAACAATATGGAAAATATTGGATGGAAGACATGACAAAAAAAATATTGTCAAAATTTGTAGTGTATTCAAGAATCCAATCATGAAATGAAAAAATTTATTCAATTAAATAGCGATGGAGACCAAATTAATATAAGTGTCCTTCCTTGGTTATTAACAGAGCAACAAAGAAATGTTATGAAAGAAGTCATATGAAAAATTTGATTTCCCACAGGATTTGTTGCGAACATAAACAATATAATAAAAAATAAAGGTGAATTTGGGTCAGGGATGAAAACGCATGATTGTTATACCTTCATTAAGGTAATTATTATGGTATATTATATACACTTGTATAATGCATGTACTTTTCAGTGTATTGTGTTTACTACTTTTGAAAAAATAATGAAAAGATCATTTTATAATTGTTGCAGTACATTCTACCTCTATCTCTCCCATGCAACTTTAACAACAATGTCAAGAAATTTATATATGATCTTGGAAAATACATGAGGTAAGTAGCGATATTTGTTCAATTCATTATATACATCTTATAATTGCCAATTTTTTTCCTTGTTATGTAATATACTGTATATTTTTGTTAAATCTCGTTAATATATTTGCACCTTGAATCACTTGTAGATGACTATCATCTAAAGAAATCCATAAAGAAGATATAAATTCCTCGTCTAATGTGTGAAATGAAAAAGTGTCTACCTTCAAAAAATTTCAATGCACAAGAACACTACCTCATACACCAAGTTGAGGAGATTGAATTGTGTGGATCTGTACACATAAGGTCAATGTGGATGGTTGAGAGGCAGTTGAAATTTTTGAAGGCTTTGGTTAGACAAAGAGAACATCCTGAGGGTTCTATAGTGGAGGGATATATGGTATACTAGACCATGGTGTACATTAGTGAATATCTTCCTAAGTTTTTAGCAAAGATCCATGTAGATCGCATTTAGGATCCCAACTCCATTAAAAAATTTGAAGGAGAGTACCTGATGGGGAAAGGTAGGTTGAGGAAAGTGAGAGGTAATTATAAGATGGTCATGGAGATTAATTGGAATACATTTTACATATGGTTTTTATGTATATTGTACTTATTTAATTTTTAATCTTCAATATACATCAATTATAAATTAAGGTCTTATACTATGGTATTTATCTAATTATACATTGTTTATGAATTTCAAATTTTTTTGATACAATTCGTCGAGAGTGGGATGCACTACATTTGTACGTCGCAAAAAATCTTGATTGGATGACGGTATGGATTGTACAATGTCAACAATTTGGGTGTGCATTAACATGGGAAAGTGTGGCTTCATTGGTTAAAGAAGCTCATCGTAATGGAGACTCCAATGTTATACAAAGGGAAATTGATTTAGCATATGGTTTAAGAGATAAATAGGTAGGTATAAATATATTAATCAACCATATTATTTAATTATTTTCAATTATATTGATGTATATATATGTTGAGATTGTTTTCTTTGCATACATTTGGCCAAGAATAAATATGTTTATCAATTCACGATATTGCAATAATTTTTACATGTTTGACATATTGCAGGTGAAACACCACAAGGCTATGTGGTGCAATGGCCGTAAATTTTGAATCAAAATGTTGGATGACATGAAATCTTGTGTTTATGGTATAACTACAGTCTTTCAGGTGACTAATGTTTCATCTAGAAGCGATATACATCCAGAAGTCTCATAAAATCGATACTATGGGATTTTGGATGATATACTTGAGTGTGACTTTAAGTCCTTCAGATTAATTTAGTTTGTCGTCCTATGGTACAGGATATGATTAAATGAAAATTATCCTAAGAGAACTATTATTGAACATGATAATAGATTTACCATGGTTAATACAAGGTTGATTGAATGAGCTAGAAATGATCCCTTTGTTCTTCCAAGCCAATGTGAGCAGTTATTTTAATCAGAGGTTCCAGGTAAACTGGTTTGGTCATTTGTTGTTAGAAATGATCCAAGAGGAAGGTTGGTAAAGTATAATGTGGTGGAAGAAGAAGATACCAAAGAACTAGAAGATTATGTAGATGATGATCAGGATCAACAGTTAGTTGATGATGTCCCTGACAAAGATGTCGAAGAGGAGGAACTAGATCATAATGATGTAGAGTTAATGTTCATGAAGATGATATCCATGTGGATGATGAAATTATTGAAACTGATATTGATGACGATGATGATGATATAACCAATCATTACAATGTCGGATATGGATCGGATGATACAGACAAAGAGTTGGATGAAGAAGAAGATCAATGACATTGAAATGTATGAGTTATGTGATTATAATATCTATTTGATATTAATTTCTTGATAGAATTATAATTGAGTTATGTGGTTACATAATTAATTTAATGATGTAATTTTTAATGTTTGAAAGGTCAAAAAATTAAAACATTTCAATAGTGAAGTTAACAACCTTGAAATTAGTGTGTTTTATGTTTCATGTGATCATAAAAGATTAAAAAGTCAGTTGTAGGGTGGTTTTTCAGTGGTTGACGTGTAAAGGCCTTTAAAAGGCATAAAGTGATCATTGTAATTTTTTTTTATGGTTGAGGATTTAAAATACAAGCTCTTGACATTCAAAAATCTGTGTTTTTCTTCAAAAATTTTATATTTTTCTTGTTATGTAGCACTGTACAGTCACATGCAGCCATATTTTGATGTGAAATCAATTCCAAGTCATGAATATATGTGTTATATTTGATTTCAATCTAATTTGAGGGCTTAAGGCGTTTATTTGAGTTAGAAAGCTTCATTTCTTTGCATATAGCTCGGTTACCCTATTTTTGAGGGTTTTGTAGTCCAAACATGATATAAAGGGGCTCTTACACTTTTTGTGATTATTGTAGCTTGTGTAAGAGTCCCCATGGATATTGTTGTAATTGTAGAATGCATGAATAGGGTGTAGGATGAGAAATAAAGAAGGTATAGTTGTTGTCCTCAAGAGTTTTGTGAAGAAAAACATGTGAAATGAGAGGTACTTTCTAGCCCGATGCTTGTTTTCTCCTTCATTTTCTATAAGAAGGATTTCAAGGCTAGAAGTACAGGCTAGCAAGTTATATATTTTTTGGTTGAGTCTAGGTAGAGTTGCAGAGAAAATTGTAAAGTTTGATGGTTTTAGAGAGAAATACAATTTAGGTTCTGAGTTATTATGTAATCAGTTTTGAATTCATGGGGATTTAATGTTGTATAACAGTACTAACATTTGAGTTGAAATGATAAATTCAAACTCATGTCTCTCCACTGTACATGTATATCCGAATTTTGAAAAAGATGACTAAGGGTTGTTTCATTCATCTCATTGTTGTGGTGTGTATAATCCTTATTTTAGCTTTAATTCAAAGAATTAATTAAAATGCGTAAATGGGATTGTAGGTGGATATGTTCTATATAAGGATTTGATAAGTAGTATTGGGTTAGAATACATGTTGATGAAATTGTAAAGCAATGTTCTCAAGGATCTTATATGTTATGTGTTAAATCTATCATAAACCCTTAGATGTTTATGAATTTGACTCCCTCAATGGATATATGGCACTGATGTAAGTTGTACTAATTTTTATGGTTTAGTATTTTGTTTGTCTTTACCTAGTGCTTGCTAAAAATTGAAAATAAATGACTATTTTACACTGTGGAATGTGTTGTAGTTATCTCATGCTCCAAATAGTTGATATTGTTGATGAACAACCAATTCTATTTTGTATTATGCTATTATGTTCAACTATTAAATGAGATTATCTATTTTTATTAATGTTGTTTATGATAATGGTGCATAGGTTGTAAACACATTAAGGGATCACCCTCCCAGGTCTTGTAGATCCCAAAGTGTAGGAGGTATTTAAAATCCTCGTCAGTTGGTCTAGGTCCTTCGATCTGCCCTTGATTGGAATTGGCAGTTCCATAGGTAAATTAGAAGACCAACTTGGTTACAGTAAAAACAACCAACAGGTAGAGGGGAGAGAGATAGAGGGTAGAGGGGAGGGAGATAAGAGTGAGTGAGAGAGAGAGAAACTTGAGAGAGGGAGAGGGGGTAGGAGGGTGAGAATTGAGAGAGAGAGGGAGGGATGGAGGGAGTGGGAGAGAGATATAGGGTAGAGGGTTTAAGGGTTAATGGTTTAGTGTTTAGGGTTAAAGGTTGAGGGGAGAGAGATAGAGGGAGTGAGTGAGAGAGAGAGAGAGACCTGAGAGAGGGAGAGGGGGTAGGAGGAAGAGTCTTGAGAGAAAGAGAGGGAGGGAGTGGGAGAGAGATAGAGGGTAGAGGGTTTTATGGCTTAGATTTTAAGGGTTAAGGGTTTAGGGTTTAGGGTTAAAGGTAGAGGGGAGAGAGATAGAGGGAGTGAGTGAGAGAGAGAAACCTAAGAGAGGGAGAAGGGGTAGGAGGGAGAGAGTGGGAGAGAGATAGAAGGTAGAGGATTTAAGGATTTAAGGGTTAAGGGTAGAGGGCTAAGGGTAGAGTGGAGAGACTTAGGAGAGAGAGAGAGAGATAGAGAGTTGGGAGGGGGAAGGGAGAGGGGAAGAGGGGAGGAAGGGGAGAGAGAGAGAGAGACTCGAGAGAGGGAGTGGTGCTAGGATGGAGAGACTTCAAAGAGAGAGAGGGAGGGAGTGGGAGATAGATAGAGGGAGAAAGGGTTAAGGGTAGAGGGTAGAGGGTTTAAGTTTTTAGGGTTTAAGAGTTAAGGGTTTAGGGTTTAGGGTTTAAGGGTAGAGGGGAGACACATAAAGGGAGTGAGTGAGTGATAGAGAGAGATCTAAGATAGGGAGAGGGGATAGGAGGGAGAGACTTGAGAGAGAGAGAGAGGGTAGATGGTAGAGGGCCAAAGAAGCTCAAGGCTTAGGGCTATGGGTAGAGAGGAGAGAGATAGAGAGAGGAGTGAGAGAGAGACCCGAGAGAGGGAGAGAGGGGGTAGGAGGGAGAGAATTGAGGAGACAGAGAGAGGTAGAGGGTAGAGGGTCAAGGGTTTGGGGGTTTAAGGGTGAATGGTTTGAAGCAGGTAGAGGGGAGAGAGATAAAGGGGATTTAGTGAGAGAGAGAGGGAGGAGTGGGAGAGAGATAGAGACAGAGGGTTGAAGGGGTAGAGGGTAGAAGGTAGAGGGTTAAGGGTAGAGGGAGAGAGATAAGAGGGAGTGAGAAAGAGAGAGGACCCAGAGAGGAGAGAGGGGTAGGAGGGTGAGGACTTGAGAGAGAGAGGAAAAGAGAGAGAGCTGAGAGAGATAAGGGGTAGAGGGTTAAACGAGAGGGCAGAGGGTTTAAGGGTTTAAAGCCTAAGGTTAAGGGTTTGGCGGTAGAGGGAGAGATAAAGGGATGAGAGAGAGAGAGAGAGCTGAGAGAGGGAGAGGGGTAGGAGGGAGAGAATTGAGAGAGAGAGGGTAGAGGGTTTAAGGGTTAAGGGTTAATGGTTTAGGGTTTAGGGTTATGGGTAGTGATGGAACTTCAAAGTTTTGTTCTCTGTGTTCTATTTTATCCTACCTTGTGTCTCTAGTCATCTATAGTGTTTGGGAAAAGCGTAAGGATGGGGTTTTACCTCTGTCTTCATGTAAAATCCTAGTGTTCATCTTACACCTTGGATGGGATCTATCTGGCCATTACTTTTTGGGAAGGTTTTAAAATGACTTAAGCCCCATCACTTCGTCTAGGTTGGGACCCCTTTTGTTTTATCATTTTATTTCCTTCACCTGACTTTATTTTTCCTAAGTCTTTTGTTGGTCCCGTGTTCCCTCATTAAAACAACTTATGTCATTATTTTTGGTCGGCCTAGTGATGTCCCCTTATTCCTTTAAGGGAGAGGGCCCAATAGTCATGCAGGCTAACTTTCTCAGCATGTAGCAATTGACTGGAATATTGTAGAACCTTCATTTTTTTTTTGAAATGTAGACTGGTCTCTTATTTATCTATAACTAAGGTTTGGAGGCGTGAATCATCATGCAACTCACCACATCAGTGGATCTTTTGAGAAGTGTCTAAAATTTGACTTTTTAAAGGTTCGACCAAAACTTAATAATGGAACCCCCAATAGTTGAACCAGAAAAATATCATTTGTTGTTTATAGAATATGATATTTTTATTTAAACTAAAATTAATATACAACCTAAGTGGACCAAAAACTTATTGATAGCCATAAATCTTTGATATCTCTACCTTTTATATTCAACACATATGGACTAATAGTTGAACACAAAAAAACTATTTTTTGTTATAAAAACAACACATACTTATTTAAAATACAACTTATATTGAACAAAAATGGACCAATAGTTGAACACTAAAACTTTTTGAAAATCCTTCACATTTAATGGGAAAATAGATGTTATTTATTGTGCTCACCTTTTATATTTGTGATAGGACAAACTATTAATATAAAATTATCCAATGCTTGTACATTGCTACCCCAATTGTTACGAGGTCTTTATTGATTGCAATACTACGAGCGGGCACCACATGGATCTCCTTGGAAATGAGTAGAGGGTGTTGGTTTGTTTTTTACACTGTAACCAGGTTGGTCTTCTAATCTACCTATGGGATTTCCAATTTCAATCAAGGGCAGCTCGAAGGACCTAGACCAATTGACGAGGACTTTAAAAGGCCTCCTACACTTTGGGCTCTGCAAGACCTGGGAGGGTGATCCCTTAATGTGTTTACAACCTCTACACCAATATCATAAACAACATTAACACATAACAAATAATCCCATTGAATAGATCAACACAATAGGATAATCTCAAATAAAATTGGTTGTTCACTGATAATATCAACTATGTGGAGCATGAGATAACTACAACACAATCCATAATAAAATATAGTCATTAATTTGCAATTTGTAGCAAGCTCTAGGAAAAGACAAACAATTATTGAACTACACAAATAAGTACAACATAGATCAGTGCCATATATCCATTGTAGGAGTCAAATTCATAAGCATCTAAAGGTTTGTGACATATTTAATACATAACATATAAGATCCCTGACAATATTGCATTATAATTTCATTAGTATGCATTCTCACCCAATACTACTTATCAAATCCTTATACAGAACATATCTGCCTATAATCCCATTTTCCTTGAATTAAAGCTAAAATAAGGATTATACACACCACAACGGTGAGATGAATGAAATAACCCTTAGTCATCTTATTCAAAATTTGGATATGCATGTACAGTGGAGAGACATGAGTTTGAATTTATTATTTCAACTCAAATGCTAGTACTGTTATACAACATTAAATCCCCATGAATTCAAAACCGATTACAGAATAACTTAGAACCTAAATTGTATTTCTCTCTAAAGCCATCGAACTTTATAATTTTCTTTGCAACTTCACCTAGAATCGACCAAAAATTATCTAACTTGCTAACCCGTACTTTTGTCCTTGAAATCCTTCTTATAGAAAATGAAGGAGCAAAAAAGCATCGAGCCAGAAAGTACACATGTCACCAGCCAGTTGGCACACCTAGTGATATTCCAAAATCTTTTACAACAACCATCACCTTGGAGAATATTCATTTTCATCATGTCAAGTAAGAAAAGTTGATGCAACAACAAAAAACCACAAGAAACCCACGTAGAGAATGCCATCAAAGAAAAATTGGAAGCTGTTGTAACAGTAACATCCGATTTACCACCTGTTAGTAGCCCATTCTGGTGCAGGAGCACCCAAGCTCATTAGGTGTCAGTTGAAGAGTCAGGAGAGTGCAAGAGACATGAAAATTTTTCCATCATTCCAAAGCATCAATTATGATGTCTTGAAGCCTATAATGACATTTGGCATGGATGAGAGTAATTGGAAGATCAAAAGTCCTAAGGGTCCTGATAAGGACCCTAGGACCAAAATGCTTTGTAAATGGAAAAATAATGTTCGAGGAGGTTAGGTAGGTTTATTATGATTTAATTTTGTCAAATAAGATTGGATAGTAAAGTTTAATAAATTGTAAATTGGAAATTCAAATTTTTGAATTCCAACATTGGGCGGGAAAGTAATTTTTTGATGTTTTAATCACTTTAATGTAAACTAATCAATCCAAAACGGTTTGAGAAGTTGGGGAAAGGTTATTCAAGGCCATAGAAGTCATTTGTATGGAGGTTGGGTTGCTGGTACGGATTTTGTACGGACTGCTACAGGAAAAAGAAAAAAATAGCAATTTATTGCATTTTTCTTGTGCTCTTTTGATGTTTTATTGATTTCTATTGAAGATTTGTTTAGTAGGATGGTTTAGGGACTTGTATCAACTTGTTTTGAAGTCATTTGAATGTCCTGAAAGCAATAGCAATCAATTCTTTGTATATTATTTCTGACTGTCCTCAAGAAAGTGCAGATTTTTCACTAATTTTGAGGTTTTTCATGGATGATTGATCCATTTCAAGGTAAAATGCTGCTGTGACCTATGAAATGGATCATTCCTAATATGTAACATACATATTTAACAAACTAATGCACAGGGAAGAAGAATATTGAGGTGTACACCAAGATTCCACAATGCAAAGTGCTTGAAGATGGAGGCTAGGGTATAGCAGCAAAAGATCTGCATTAATGAAGGGTGTTTTTTTGAGTTGGGATAGACTAAATATGTTTTCCTAATGGTGTAGAGTCAATGAGCAAGTTCTGGAAGTGATTGGAAGGTTAGTTTTCAAGAAGCCCTAGTTTTGAGGCAAGTTAAGGAGGGTTTTGTGTTTGAGCATGTTAGAGGTGTCATAGAGGTCTAAAAACTTGGAATCCTTGGTTTTGAGTCATTTTAAGGGACTGTTGAAAGTTTCATGGTCAGGGGTTGAGTTTAAAGAGGGGTTGCTTTGAAAAAGAGGGCTAATTAGGCCTAAATTGGAGGAAACAACAGATTTTTGATTGGTGTGCTCCAAAACAAGTGCCATCAAGAATATAGTATGTTATGTATCATCACAAACCACATCTGGTTCAATCATTATTTTGGAGGTTCCTTTGGAAATTTTGAGTACAAAGTCAAAAATCCTTCGCTAGAGGCCTAGTTGGGCTAGTAGCCTAGTTAAGGTGAAAATTTGGTTTTGTGTCTAAGTCAAAGGGTTGGGCTTTGAAACCATTCAAAACAAGTTTTTTTGGGTCTCTTAAGAGTGTTCCTAGGGTTTGGGTCCATAAGGAAGGAAAATAAATCATTTGGTGCATTATTGAGGTTTGTCTCCACCAGGGTGCCTGAAGAAGGGTTGAGATTGCATCATTAAGTTCCTTGAAATCTGTGTTTCTTTCAAAGTCCCAGACCCTCTGCATCAGAGTGGTATTAGAGCAGTAAGTAGGTCCTTTAGGGATTGGAGAAACAACAATGGCACCAAAAAATCAACTGGGAAGAGAGCTGGAAGAGTTGAAGGAAATCTTTTAAAGGGAGAGAAGAGAAAGAAGGGAACAAGAAGCAGCAAGAGAGCAGGCTAGAGAAAGAGAAGAAAGGCAATGGAGAAGGGAGAGAGAGACCCTGCAAGAAAGGATAAATAACTTTGAGAGGAGTAGGAGGAGAGAAGAGCAAGAAGACAATGATGAAGATGAAGAGCATGTGAGGGTAAATCAGGAACAACAAGCAGATGAGACAGAGGACCCTGAGGAAAGGAGGTTACTGAGATTGTTGAAGGCAGTACAAGGTCATGGAGGAAAGAGCCACATAGAATTGCCTGTCTATCAATGGAAGATGGATAGTGAAGAGATGTTGGGATGGCTTGATGCCTTATAAGACTACTTTGAGTTTGAAGAGATGGATGAAGAGAGGAAGGTTAAGTTTGCCAAAACTAAGTTGAGAGGTATAGCATTGACATGGTGGACTAGTTTTTAGAATGATAGGATGGCTAGAGGATTGGCAAAAGTCTCTACATGGGCAAGGATGAAGAGTTTGGTCAAAGAGTAGTTCCTACCATCTAATTATACCATTCATGTGAAAAGGATGAGGTAGAATTTAAAGCAAAAGGACATGGATGTGATGTCCTATACTGAGAAGTTTCACAAGTTTAGTATCAGAGGAGGTTATGAAGAAGAGGATGCGAAAATAGCCATGTACATCAATGGCTTGAGGTACAATTTACAAGATGAGATTGGTTTGCACTTGCCAAGGACATTAGGAGAATGTTTTCAGTTGGCCATTAGAGCAGAAGAAAAGGTGAAGAGGAGGTAGTTCAAACAGGGGCAGAGGTAATAGAGAACAAGGACAAGGCAGTAATGACAAGAGCAGCAATGACAAAGGTAAAGAGGTATTTTCTGATCAAAGAGGTGGATACACTCCTAGAGGAGGATGCAGATTTGGACAAGGTAGAGGACCATTCACAGGTAGATGTTTCAATTGCAATGAACCAGGGCATCCTTCCTTCAAGTGTCCTAAATGGGAACAAGCTGATAGGGGTAGAGATAGGAGAGCTAACTTGGTACAAGAAGAAGAAGACAAGAAGGAGGAACCAAAAACATTCATGGCAGACCCTGTGACTGATGGTGAGTTTCTTATGATCAAGCAAGGAGAAAGACTTCATCAAGAACCAAAGGTAACTATTTTCAAAAAAAATTGCCTTAGTCATGGTAAGATCTGCAGATTGCTCATAGATTCAGGGTCACATAGCAATTTAGTTTCACTTGATATGATAACCAAGCTAGGGATTGAAACATTTGATCATCCTACTCCCTACAAGGCCACTTGGGTAACTCAAGGACAACATGTAGAGATTTGTAAGAGGGCTTATGTAGATTTCTCAATTGGATCATATCATGATAGGGTGCTTTGTGATGTCATTCCAATGACTTGTGGTCATATCATCTTGGGGAGACCATGGAAGTATGCTAGAAGGACATTGCATGATGGATTCCATAATACATATTCGGTGCATAAAGGAGATGTTAGATATAAATTAGTGCCTTTGCCTTTGGAGCAGTCAAATGAGAGTTTTATGATCTCTTTTGAGAAACATTTGTAGGTGAATAAGCAGGGTAAGATAGGTAACACAGGGGAAGATACTGGTTGGAAGAGGAATGATGAGTTGCAGCAGATATATGAAGAGTACAGTCCTAAAAATCAGAATATTTGAGACTTAGACAGTATTAATATTGGGAGTATTGAATGCCCTATAGTTGAGGGTTATAGAGGAGGTGTTCTTTCACAAATGAATCGGTGGCATAAAGGCAGAAACAGGGCACAAAATCAGACTGAGTTCAAGCAGCAAGAAGGACAAACAAAACACATTTTTGACACTAACATGATGAATGACATGAGTGTAGATTGGAAGAAGAGGAAGATAGTGACTTTGGGAGATTACATGCCCTATCATGTGAAGATGAAAACATATGAGAGCAAGGGGTCTTTTGGTGGCAGCAAGTTGGATACTTCTTGGGGCAAGAAACTTTTCTTTCTTGGGGAGAATGGTGCAGGAGCACCCAAGCTCATTAGGAGTCAGTTGAAGAGTCGGGAGAGTGCAAGAGACATGAAGGTTTTTCCATCATTCCAAAGCATCAATTATGATGTCTTGAAGCCTATAATGGCATTTGGCATGGATGAGAGTAATTGGAAGATCAAAAGTCCTAAGGGTCCTGATAAGGACCCTAGGACCAAAATGCTTTGTAAATGGAAAAATAATGCTCTAGGAGGTTAGGTAGGTTTATTATGATTTAATTTTTTCAAATAATATTGGATAGTAAGGATCCAATAGTTTTTGGATAGTAAAGTTTAATAAATTGTAAATTGGAAATTCAAATTTTTGAATTCCAACATTGGGCGGGAAAGTAGTTTTTTGATGTTTTAATCACTTTAATGTAAAATAATCAATACAAAATGGTTTGAGAAGTTGGGGAAAGGTTATTCAAGGCCATATAAGTCATTTTTATGGAGGTTGGGTTGCTGGTACGGATTTTGTATGGACTGCTATAGGAAAAAGCAAAAAAATAGTAATTTCTTGCATTTTTCTTGTGCTCTTTTGATGTTTTATTGATTTCTATTGAAGATTTTTTTAGTAGGATGGTTTAGGGACTTGTATCAACTTGTTTTGAAGTCATTTGAATGTCCTGAAAGCAACAGAAATCAATTCTTTGTATATTATTTTTGACTGTCCTCAAGAAATTGCAGATTTTTCACTAATTTTGAGATTTTTCATGGATGATTGATCAATTTCAAGGTAAAATGCTGCTGTGACCTGTGAAATGGATCATTCCTAATATGTAACATACATATTTAACAAACTAATGTGCAGGGAAGAAGAATATTGAGGTGTACACCAAGATTTCACAATGCAAAGTGCTTGAAGATGGAGGCTAGGGTATAGAAGCAGAAGATATGCCTTAATGAGGGGTGTGTTTTTTAGTTGGGATAGACTAAATATGTTGTCCTAATGGTGTAGAGTCAATGAGAAAGTTCTAGAAGTGATTGGAAGGTTAGTTTTCAAGAAGCCCTAGTTTTAAGGCAAGTTAAGGATGGTTTTGTGTTTGAGCATGTTAGAGGTGTCATAGAGGTCTAAAAACTTGGAATCCTTGGTTTTGAGTCATTTTAAGGGACTGTTAAAAGTTTCATGGTCAGAGGTTTAGTTTAAAGAGTGGTTTCTTTGAAAAAGAGGGCTAATTAGGCCTAAATTGGAGGAAACAACATATTTTTGATTGGTGTGCTCCAAAACAAGTGCCATCAAGAATCTAGGATGTTATGTATCATCACAAACAACATTTGGTTCAATCATTATTTTGGAGGTTCCTTTGGAAAGTTTGAGTGCAAAGTCAAAAATCCTTTGCTAGAGGCCTAGTTGGGCTAGTAGCCTAGTTAAGGTGAAAATTTGGTTTTGTGTCTAAGTCAAAGGGTTGGGCTTTGAAATCATTCAAAACAAGTTTTTTTGGGTCTCTTAAGAGTGTTCCTAGGGTTTGGGTCCATAAGGAAGGCAAATAAGTCATTTGGTGCATTATTGAGGTTTGTCTCCACCAGGGTGCCTGAAGAAGGGTTGAGATTGCATCATTAAGTTCCTTGAAATCTTTGTGTTTCTTTCAAAGTCCCAGATCCTCTGCATCACATTCCTTTTACTCTTTCTCAGTCAAATATGTAGTTACCCATTTCTGGTATTCTTCATCAATCGACCAGTCAAAATTAATAACCTCATTCACCTTGGAATTATAAGGTGTGTATTTTACCACTACTTGATTTGCATCTCTTTCAAAATCTTCCAAAAATGAGCAGGTACTAATAATTTTATCCATACAGCTCACCAACAAGTCATAATCTGAGTCATCACAAATTAATTTAATTTGATCATTGATGACTTCACTTGCTTGATCCTGCCACTGCTGGAGTGACCTGATTTTCCCCTGCTCATCAATTATATCTAGTAACAATGTGTTACCCAAATCATTAAAATTCTTCACCAATTCCCTAATCTTCCTACTTAAATCATCTGGTAGGGTCTAAAAACCTTGCAATGATTTAACCAACACTTGAGTATTCTTTAATGATTGGGGCCTATTATTTGTATCAAACCTTGAAGCCATCTAGATGACATCCAAATCATTGGCCCTAGGGATCCAATTTTCAATCAATGGTATCACTACTTCCTGATCCCTATCAATATTCTTTACTGCATTTAACAACAAAGAATATAAAGAATGTATATATATCAATTTACTATCAACCTTTTTCATTTAAATGCCTCAAGACAGTAGTAACAATCTCCTTTTTCTTTGAAAGAGATCCCTCCTCACTTACCTTCAATGATTTCTACAATTCATCAATTCTTTGCAAGAGCTTCTTCTTTGTAGGATCAACAGATAACTTTGTTTCTTCATCAATTTTTTCTAAAGGAGGGGTGAGAGAAAGATTCTGACTCGAAGACCCTGGTGTGGAAAAAATTGGAGAAGCGGGAGGCACTGACCCTGCTGTGGAAGGTAATGTACTGGTCCCTGGAGCACTTAATGTCTCCCCAATATTTTTATACCTAAAGATTTCCACCTCAGTCTGTAACTCAACATTCCTTTGTTGCATCTTGTTGTATTCCTCAATCAAAAGGTTATACTTCTCCATTAGGCTCTTCTTTTCAGCCTCCTCCCTTTCAATAGTCTTTTGGGCCAATTTGGCCACATTCACGGTAAAATTAGTGGCCTCAGTGGTTGAGGTCTCTGAAGCTCTCTTTATTATTAATCCTCCTCTAAAATTTGGATTAATATCCATAACATTTTGCTTTCTTCCTTGAGGGGCCAATGCCCAAATTGCCAAAGTTTCATGTTCCTCATTGAAGGAAAAATCTTGCAAAGGATGCTTGGACTTTAAAATAGCATTAAATGCTACAACATCTATAATGTCCCATTTAGGAAAAATCAACACACTAGCCTAACTCACCAGTCTTCTTCCCTCTTTAGGAGTGATGTTCTTAAATTCCTCCATTAATTCAGCTTGTACCTCCTCATCATTATCCTGGTCTGACTTGTCAGGCCTTAGTTCTCTTCTATTCTTACATTTCTCTTGATATTCTTAAAATTTCATCCTCCATACCAATTGCAAGAATAAAGGAGTTTTTACAAATGTATTGTCATCTATAAATTCCTTACATGCTTCCATTCTTGCATCTTGTACAATTTTTCATTTCATATCTAAATCAGATAGAACCAATTCAACTGGCCTAGGAGGGGAAGGCATACCAACCTGCATGTCTTGATCAGTAACAATAATTTCATCCATCAGATCCTCCTATGGTTGATCAATTCTTTGTCTTTTAGGGCTTCGCTTGGATGGTGGTGATGATGGACTGTCTTCTGGTGATGATTCTAAATCAATGATTTTAATTGCCCCATGCACTTTGAATTTTGGACCTAGTTGTGAAGGAAACTTCATTATTTGCTTTCCTTTTCTATCCACTTCCTCTTCATCACTGCTATCATCCTTTTTCCTCCTATAAATAGGCCACCTTTCTATAGGCTAGTATGCTAGCCTTGTTTCAATTGGCCTGACATCTTGTCCCTATACACCCAGACTCAATTCTAAATTTATCTTTTTGGTCCTCAATGTGCCCATAATTTCCTTGAAGTTCTCCATTAGAAAGTCAATCTTCTTATGGTATGGATTGAACTCCAACAATGGATCATACTTCGGATCCATCTTATGCACAATATCTAATAGCTTATCATAAGCTATCCATTTCTCCATGTTCAACTCCTACCTATGTAGATCAAATTCATTTATGATCAAATCCTCAGGAAAGTTGAACTCATGCACAAATTTTCCAGCCTTTATTCTTTGTTTGAAAAGGGAAAAGAAACCCTCAGGATCATGCTGCCACTTTGGACCACACCTCAAATGGTAATCATCAAAGAATTTCTCAAAATGCACCTAGCCTCCTTTTGAAAAGGAAAAATCAGACACCACTATATAATTAGGAAAAAATGTTCTCTTACCCCTCACTGTGAGGTTGTCCTCATGGATACAACCTATTTTCCACATAACTTCTGCAAACCCCACTCTTGGTGGCACATTGTATGGTATTATATGGGGGGTTCCTTGAAAACCATATACTCTCAAAATAGTACTAACTAGATATGGGATAATGTCACCCCAATTATGGAAAACTTTCAATTCTGACTTCTTCCCTTTTGGCCTGAGGAAATCATGCAATTCCTCAGGGATCTTAGGTACATTCACCATCAGTCTAGCCCTCAATCTAGAAGAAAATAAATTATCAAATTGCACATAACTTGTGCTTTCCTTATTGCAAGATAAATCTGCAGCCCATACTTGTACTGGCAATCTTTCTCCATCAACCGATTGCCTTAATTCCATCTTTTCAGAGAAAAAGTCAATATTCTTGAACAAGAACATATGCATCAGCATAGAATACCAAAAGAATTGAGTTTCGGTATCATTTTTCTGCAACTTTTGCAGCCCTTCATGTATCCTCTCAGCCAGGAAATAAGCAAAGTCATATGTCATAGAGAAGTTAGGGTGTTGTATTTGCACCCCCATGAACATGTATGCAATAGGCATCACCGCACCAGGACTAAAACCCAAAATCTAACACAATGAATAGAAAGTAGCCAAGAAATTATTTGCAAAACAGTTTAATCTGAAAGGTTCTTGGTCACTGGGGCTAATATGAAATTGTGAACCTCCTACCCTAGCCAGATGAGGTGGAAGAAAATTAGCTCTAAAAAGAGAATTTAACTTTGCATATTCCTGCTTCATTTCCTCAAGATTGATAGGAACCAAGTTTTCACTTGGTTCACTCAAGTAAAAAATTGGTTGGACCTCTTCTCTATTAATGCTCAACAGAACCTTTCTTTCATTATCCCTGATTACCCATGTGACAGGGTCATATCTTGCAACCACTGCCCTAACTAAGTCTATGTCAAGGAACACGTTTGGGACCACCAGCTTTTCAAAATCATACATCCAGCCATTTGAAAAGGGGTGAGGAAAATTCCTCTATCCATACCATAATCTGAACATTTCCAAGCTTATGAGAGGAACCATAGCATCGACAATGTTAGAGCAATTATATACTAACCCTTCCCCTAGGATTTTCCCTCACATTAGAACCAATCCCTTCTTCCTATCATTTGTTGACAAGGGTAATTGATCTAAGAAATCATCATATAGGTTTCTTCTTAAATAGTCAACTTGGCCAGAATGTTACTTTGGTGGTGCCATCTTGGACAAACTAGGGTCTTTTTACAATTTCACACTTCGAATAGCTAGGACTAACCAAAGATAGGAAATTACATAACAAAACACTGCAATTTCTCACAAGTATAATTAAACTATAGCCCTAACACGTTTATCAACAAGCTCAATGACAAGCACAACAAATCTTTTCCAAAATTCAAGTGTAGAATGACCGGGAAGCACAAAAATTAACTCATGGCTTTGTTTGCAGAAGTCCCAAATTCTGGCTGTAGAGATTCATAACTTCGCTTTTGGCTCTGAAACTGCTCCGCAAAATACTTGAATTCTTTGTGATACAAATAAAATAGGAGAATTGATTTGATCTCGATCAAATCATGCCAGCAAATGTCTCATCTGCCATTAAAGCTCAGTCGTGCGCTGCACGAATGACTCAAACCATATTTGATGCAGATTTAAATTTTAGCCATCAATCCTTCAGTTAGATCAAATCATCAAACGACCATCTTCAAAACAATCTAACCCAATCACCAATATGGCAATAAGGGGCCCACCATACCATACATTGCCAAGGAAGTCCACATGGTGGTTGCCCGTGATATTGCAATCAGTAAAGATCCTGCAACTTTGGGTCACGCGATGGTGGGCAACCGTAGATCTTGAGCATTTGTGATCTCTTTCCTTCAACACAGTCGTCGGCCTTATTATTAATTGTCGAGTAGCTTTTTCATCAAGATTATAACATATCCGCTAATTTAAAACATGTGCACCTTAAGAAAACTTTAGTAACCCCCCTTTTAATGTATTAAGGCCAAATTAATTTACCACATTATTTCCTTCATTCCTTCAGCTTCATCAGATGAGACACGTGGCACCTGCTTGTGATATCATAATCAGTAAAAACCTTGCAAATTTTGATCACATGATGGCGGAAATTGTTAAGATCTGATGAAAATTGATCGACAGTCAACCAAACTTATCACCTTCAGCCTCACTAGATAGGACATGTGGCATTCGCCCATGTTATTGCGATCAACCAAAGTGTTGTGGTGGGGTCATCGCGGGATGGCAGGGAGTGGCTGAGATCAAACAATAGTTGATCAACGGTCATATGAACTTCATCCTTCTACAAAACAAAACACTTATTAAAAGGACAAGGGGAAATCACTAGGCAGATGGTAAACAATGACATAAGTTGTTTTTAAATGATGAAACACGGGGCCAACCAAGACTTAGGAAAATAAAACCTTGTAGAGGAAATAAAATATTAAAACAAGGGGACTCAGCCTAGATGAAATGATAGGACATAAGTCATTTTGAAACCCATCAAAAAGTAACATCAAAATATATCCCAATCAAGGTGTAAAATAAACACAAGGGTTTTATATGAAAATAAAGCTAAAACCACCAACCCAAGGAAAATTCTGACACCATGAAAGAATAGTAACACCAAGCAGGGTTGGAATAGAACATAAGGAGAAAAAATATAAAGTTCCATCAGAGGGGAGAGAGAGACCTGAGAGGGGGAGAGGGGGTAGGAGGGAGAGTCGAGAGAGAGAGAGGGAGGGAGTGGGAGAGAGATAGAGGGTAGATGATTTAAGGATTTAAGGGTTAAGGGTAGAGGGCTAAGGGTAGAGTTGAGAGACTTAGGAGAGAGAGAGAGAGAGGGATGGAGTACTGGGAGAGAGATAAACGTTTAAGGGTTTAGAGTTTAAGGGTTAAGGGTTTAAGGTTTAGGGTTAAGGGTAGAGGGGAGAGAGATAGAGAGAGTGAGTGAGAGCGAGAGACCTATGAAAGGGAGAGGGGGTAGGAGGGAGAGACTTGAGAGAGAGAGAGAGAGGGTAGAGGGTAGAGGGTAGAGGGTTTAAGGGTTTGAGGTTTTAAGGGTTAAGGTTTTAGGGTTATGGGTAGAGGGGAGAGAGATAGAGGGATTCAGTGAGAGAGAGAGGAAGGGACTGGGAGAGAGATAGAGAGTATGTAGAGGGTTAAGGATAGAGGGTAGAGGGTAGAGGGTTTAAGGGTTAAGGGGAGAGAGATAGAGGAAGTGAGTGAGTGAGATAGAGGCATAAGAGAGTGAGAGGGTGTAGGATATTGAAGATACTTGAGAGAGAGAGAGGGAGAGGTGGGAGAGAGAGATAGAGGGAGGGAGGGTTAAGGGTGGAGGGAGAGATAGAGGGTGGTGAGTGAGAGAAAAGGAGAGAGAGGGAGAGGGGGAGGAGGGAGAGGATAGAGAGTGAGTGAGTGAGTGAGTGAGTGAGTGAGAGAGAGAGAGAGAGACCTAAGAGGGGAGTGGTTCTAGGAGGAGATACTTGAGAGAGAGAGGGAGAGATAAAGAGGAAAAGGGAGGGTTAAGGGTTGAGAGAGACCTAAGAGAGGGAGGGGTAGGATGGAGAGACTTGAGAGAGAGAGAGGGAGGGGGGTTAATGGTAGAGGGTAGATGGTTTAAGGGTTTAAGGTTTAAGGGTTAAGGGTTTAGGGTATTGGGTTAAGGGTAGAGGGAAGTGTTAGTTTTTTTTACAATGTAACCAGTTTGGTCTTCTAATCTACCTATGGAATTTCCAATCCCAATCAAGGGAAGCTCAAAGGACCTAGACCAATTGACAAGGACTTTAAAAAATTCTCCTACACTTCAGGCTCTACAAGACCCGGGAGGGTGATCCCTTAATGTGTTTACAACCTCTACACCATATATCATAAACAACATTAACAATAACATATAATCTCATTTAATAGCTCAACATAATAGGATAATATCAAATAGAATTGGCTATTCATCGACATTATCAGCTATTTGGAGCATGAGATAACTACAACACAATCCCAAGATAAAATAAGTCATTTATTTGCAATTTTTAGCAAGCTCTAGGTAAAGATAAAATGCTCATTTAATAAAATAAGACACTCATTTAAGCAAGTATTGTTATCATAGTGAAAAAATAGTGTTCTTATGTGTACAACAGTTGGGTTAGCAATGTACAAGCATTGGATAATTTTATATTAATAGTTTTTCCTATCACAAATATAAAAGGTGAGCACAATAAATAACATGTATTTTCCCATTAAATGTGAAGGATTTTCAAAAAAATTTAGTGTTCAACTATTGGTCCATTTTTGTTCAATATAAGTTGTATTTTAAACAATTATGTGTTGTTTTTATAACAACAAATAGATTTTTTATGTTCAACTATTAGTCCATATGTGTTGAATATAAAAGGTAGAGATATCAAAGATTAATGTTTATCAATAAGTATTTGGTCCACTTAGGTTGTATATTAATTTTAATTTAAATAAAAATATCATATTCTACAAGCAACAAATGATATTTTTTTGGTTCAACTATTGGGGGTTCCATGATTAAGTTTTGGTCAAACCTTTAAAAAGTCAAATTTTAGACACTTCTGAAAAGATATGCCGATGTGGCGAGTTGCATGATGAGTCACACCTCCAAACATTAGTTATAGATAAATAAGAGACCAGTCTACATTTCAAAAAAAAAATGAAGGTTCTACGATATTCCAGTCAATTGCTACATGCTGAGAAAGTTATCCTACACGACTATTGGGCCCTCTCCCCTAAAGGAATAAGGGGACATCACTAGGCTGATGACAAACAATGACATAAGTTGTTTTAGTGAGGGAACATGGGACCAACAAAAGACTTAGAAAAAATAAATTCAGGCGAAGGAAATAAAATAATCAAACAAAAGGGGGCCCAGCCTAGATGAAGCGATGGGGCTTAAGCCATTTTAAAACCTTCCCAAAAAGTAACAGCCAAATAGATCCCATCCAAGGTGTAGGATGATCACTAGGGTTTTACATGAAAACGAAGGTAAAACCCAATCCTTAGGATTTTCTAAAACACCATAGATGACCACAGACACAAGGCAGGATAAAATAGAACACAAAGAACAAAACTTTGAAGTTCCATCACTACCCATAACCCTAAAACCTAAACCATTAACCCTTGACCCTTAAACCCTTGACCCTTAAACCCTCTACCATCTCTCTCTCTCAAGTCTCTCCCTCCTACCCCCTCTCCCTCTCTCATGTCTCTCTCTCTCTCCTCCCTCTATCACTCTCCCCTCT
>VDFB02168118.1:72683997-72697776 GCA_007258455.2 Sequoia sempervirens
CTCTCTCTCTCTCTCCCTCTCCCTTCCCCCTCCTAATTCTCTCTCTCCTCTCTCTCTCTCTCTCCCTCTCTCTCTCCCTTTCCCTCTCTCTCCCTCCCTCTCTCTCTCTCTCTTTCCCACCCTCCACCTCCTTATTACTCTTGGGTATATGTGTGAAAAAATTGGATATCTGATTTATAGCACTAAATTATTACAATTTAAAATGTTTTTCAAATTAGATATCCAAAACAAATCAGATATCCAATTTGTAGTTCTTTGGCTTGGGCAATGCTATGGAGCAATGTATTGACATCCAACCCAAAAAAAGAGTCAACTCGGGATGGAGGGAGAGATGGAGTGAATGAGAGAGAAAGGGGGGATAGGGAGAGATAGCTCAATAGATAGAGGGGGGAAGAGGGAGTGACATAGATAGTGGGAGATATAGAAATATAGAGAGCAACATGGAGAGATATATCAATCACCCTCCCTATATCTCTATCTATTCATCCTTATCTCTTTATCTCTCTACCCCACTCTATCTCTTTGTCTCCCTTTCTATTTGTATGTTTGTCATTATCTCCCCCTCTCTCTATATTTTCTTCCCTGTATTTATCTTTGTCTCCTTAAGTGTGCAATGGGTACATTGAAGAGGTCTTAAAGGAGAATTATCATATATTTAATCAAATGGCATGCTACCTTGAGCATAACTCCCCAAGGACACATGCCATCCTTGGATTGTTGACATGAAACAACCAATCAAAATTTAGTTTCTCTCTCATATTAATATATATTACTATTATATTAAATATATATTATATTAATTATATTTTGTATTATATAAAAATATACTTATTATTAATTATCAATTATAATAATTTTATTTGTATTTAATAATTTTGTTAAAGAATATAATATATAATTATAATAAGTTGAATAATTATATTATTTATTATGTAAAATATTAATATATACTTAACTATATTATAGAATATTAAAACCTAGCTAAATGGCGCCAAAATTTTCAACTTAATTAACATACTATAAAACCTAATGAAGCCAAGTTGTAGCTCATCAAATTGGAGAAGTGAAAGGTCAATACTAGCGCCAAGGAAGAGTTTGGAGTAGTGAAAACAAGGTCAATGCTAGCGCCGAGGAAGAGTTTGGAGTAGTGAAAACAAGGTCAATGCTAGCGCTGAGGAAGAGTTTTGAGTTAAAACAAGGTCAATACCAACGCCGACGAAGAGTTTGGAGGAGTGAAAACAAGGTCAATATCAACGCCGAGGAAGATTTTGGAGGAGTTAAAACAAGGTCAATACCAGCGTCGAGGAAGAGTTTGGAGTTAAAACAAGTTCAATACCAACATTGACGAAGAGTTTGGAGGAGTGAAAACAAGGTCAATATCAGCGCCGAGGAAGAGTTTGGAGGAGTGAAAACAAGGTCAATACTAGCACTGAAGATGAGGTTGAGGGAACTCAGGGAAAATTGACGACCAAGGGGCAATGAGTACTGTAAGTTTGACACCCCCATTCTCTTTAACCTTCAATTTTCATGCCTAGTTTCCAAAGATCTTCCTGTACATTGGCACCCCCATTCTCGTAAAATGGTATAAGTAAGACAAAAAATAAAATAGCTTAGTCTTTCACATTTTTATCCACCAGCCTCAAGTCTTGGAAAAACTTCCATAATCTACCCACATCTTGGTTGAGGTCTAGGATTTCATCACATAGCCTTCATTGCATGAGTCTGAAGCAATTGTAGACTTAGCCCAAGTATATGCTAGGATAAGGTAGATCTAATGAATGGAAATAGAGGAATACAATTATTCTTTAATACCTCCACCACAAACATATGCAAGGTGTTGGTTTTTTTAACGGTAAGCAGGTTGATCTTCTAATCTACCTATGGAATTGCCAATTCCAATAAAGGGCAGCTCGAAGGACCTAGACCAACTGACGAGGATTTGAAAGACCTCCTACACTTTGGGCTCTGCAAGACCCAAGAGGATGATTCCTTAATGCATTTACAACCTCTACACCATCATCATAAACGATAGTAACAACAATAGATAATCTCATTTAATAACTCAACATAATAGGATAATACTGAATAGAATTTGTTGTTTATCAATAATATCAACTATTTGGAGCATTAAATAACTACAACAACATTTCATACTATAAGATAGTCATTGATTTGAAATTTTTAGCAAGCTCTAGGTAAAGGAAAACAAATACTAAACCATACGAATAAGTACAACTTAGATTAGTGCCATATATCCATTGGAGGAGTCAAATTTATAAGCATCTAAGGGTTTATGACAGATTTAACACATAACATATAAGATCATTGATAAAATTTCTTTACAATCTCATCAATATGTATTCTAACCCAATACAACTTATCAAATCCTTATACAGAACATATCCACCTACAATCCCATTCAAGCATTTTAATTAATTCCTTGAATTAAACCTAAAACAAGAATCATACACACCACAATAGTGAGATGAACGAAACAACCCTTGATCATTTTATTCAAAATTCAGATATTCTTGTACAATGGAGAGACATGAGTTTGAATTAATCATATCAATTCAAATGCCAGTACTATCATAAAACATCAAATCCCCATGAATTCAAAACCTACTATAGAATGACTCAAAACCTAAATTGCATGTTCCCTAAAATCATCAGACTTTACAATTTGCTCTGTAACTTTATCTAGACTCGACCAAAAATATCTAACTTGCTAACCCGTACTTTTGGCCTTGAAATCTTTCTTATAGAAAAAGAAGGAGAAAACAAGCATTGGGCCAAAAAGTACACTGTCTCCAGCCAATTGGACCGTCTTATGATATTCCAAAAAATTGTTACAATAGCAATCTCCCCAGAGAATCTTCTTGTTCATCGTGCCCACTGAGAATGGTTGATGCAACAACAAAAAAACTTCAAGAATTTCATGCCTAGACTGTCACCAAAAAAAAAACTGGAATCTATTGTAACTGCAACAACTGATTTGTCAACCGTTAGTAGCCTACTCCTTTTCACTCTTCCTTAGTTAAATATGCATTTACCTAGTTTTGGTACTCTTCATCAGTTGGCCAATCAAAATTGATCACCTTATTCACCTTGACACTATAAGGTTTGTACTTAACTACCACTTGATTCGCTTCTCTTTCAAAAGACTCCAAGAATGAGCTGGTGCTAATGATTTTGTCCATACATCTCACCAAAAAATCATAATCCGAGTTACCCTGTTTTTGAGGGTTTTGTAGTCGAAACATGATATAAAGGGACTCTTACACATTTTGTGATTACTCTAGCTTGTGTAAGATGCCCCATGGATACTGTTGTAATTATAGGATGCATGAATAGGGTGTAGGATGAAAAATAAAGAAGGTATAGCTATTTTCCTCAATAGTCTTGTGAAGAAAAGCATGTGAAATGAGAGGTTCAAGCCTAGGTTTCAACAAAACATGTATGGGAGATCTGATTTTATGAATTTTTATCCATGTGCAGAGCTAATGGGTTGTTTCTGAACACTAAGGATAAATGATATACATACACACACACACACATATATATATATATATGTATGTATGTATGTATGTATACGTATTTTTAAATGTAAATGTAAATGCAATTACTAGATGTTCTCTTAGAACAATAAATGCAACATATCATTAAAGAAATCTATATCTATGTATATAAATGTGTATTTCTAAATGCAAGTGTAAATGCAAAGAGCATATGGTTTTGTAGTGTTATAGATACAACATATCCATAAATTAATGTAATTGAAATTTTAAAGTTTTTAACACATAATATGAAATCGATCAAACTATTAGACTACATGAGAAATAAATGAAAACAGTAAATGCATATGTATGTGTATTTGTAAATGTAAGTATAAAATAAATAAGAATAATGAAAATTATAAAAGAATACAAGGAAAGGTCTCCTCCCTTCTTGGTAGTGATAACCTCCTCCACACACAACCCTTAAAAATTATGAATGGAAGAATATAATCTTTGAAGAATTCAAAGTTGATTCTATCCTACCTGATGCAATTAGTCATTTTATCCTTACAAACATTTATAGTGATTACTAGAGGCACATAGACCAATTCTTCATAATAGAATAATTTGATCATACTTTTCCAATGATGGCATTATGAGAAAACCTTACATTAAATGAATAATTCATAGCTAAGTTATTTAATCATGTCCAACCATATAAGAGAAATCTATATCTATGTTATGTATGTATGTATGTATGTATGTATATGTATTTTTAAATGTAAATGTAAATGCAATTACGGGATGCTCTCCTAGAATAATAAATGCAACATATCATTAAAGAAATCTATATCTATGTATATAAATGTGTATTTCTAAATGCAAGTGTAAATGCAAAGAGCATATGGTTTTGTAGTGTTATAGATGCAACATATCCATAAATTAATGTAATTAAAATTCTAAAGTCTTCAACACATATAATATGAAATCTATCAAACTATTAAACTACATGAGAAATAAATGAAAACAGTAAATGCATATGTATGTGTATTTGTAAATGTAAGTGTAAAATAAATGAGAATAATGAAATTTATAAAAGAATACAAGGAAAGGTCTCCTCCCTTCTTGGTAGTGATAACCTCCTCCACACACAACCCTTAAAAATTATGAATAGAGGAATATAATCTTTGAAGAACTCAAAGTTGATTCTCTCCTACCTGATGCAATTAGTCATTTTATCCTTACAAACATTTATAGTGATTACTAGAGGCACAAGGACCAATTATTCATAATAGAAGAATTTGATCATACTTTTCCAATGATGGCATTATGAGAAAAAACCTTACATTAAATGAATAATTCCTAGCTAAATTATTTAAATCATGTCCAACTGTATAAGAGAACACCACTGCTATGCGTACCTAGATACCATGGAGAAAGGCTCTTTGGGCTCTTTCATCAATCATCCTACCTTAAAACATACCAAAAGTCTCCTAACAATTAGACATAGGAAGATTTAAGATGACTTAAAAAAAATTTATTGCCAAAGCATAAACTTATGATGACTTAACTAGGCCTAGTACACACTCCCTCCCCATTAACCACTTAGACATATGGAAATTAAATGTAAATTTGATGCTATTTTTAGTCATGTAGTTGTCCAATAAACCACTTGGTGGTGTTTCCCTTCAAGTTTATTTACTTGAATGAAGAGAAAAAGTCCTTTGATTACAATTAGAGAATACATTCCAGGCCTTAGTTGTGTAACTGGTGGACCATAGTCACATTTAACACTTGTTACAAATTTTGGGAGTTAAAACGTTAAGTAGATTTGATTTGTGATGGAAACATTTGGACGGTAGTAACAATAACTTGCAATCTATCAAGACTTGATTACCTTATGACTTGTGAAATTATAGAAATGAAATGATAGATTAATCATAATGTCACCTTGGGATCACATCACCATGAAAGAACTTCATCCAACATCCTTATGAGTGCAGGTACCACCAAATATGTATTTTTCAGAACTGTCTTCCTCGAGCAAGGGAAATTCAGGAAGAGAAGAGGAAAGTGAGACATGCAGTATGTCTAAAAGAGGGAGATCAACTAGAGCTCAAAAAATTAGAAGAAAATTTTGTAAACGCATGGAATTTTTTCTTGCTAAAAGGGGGTCATGTTCTTATGATGATGAGAGCATAGGAGACGTCGAGGTGCCCTTGAGGTACAAACATCTATGGAAACAATGGGTACCCAAGGAACTTCCTCCAATAAACATTGATTTTTGTGTCAATGAGAGGATATATCTCTTAGCACCATCGTCATTACATGGTTTGGGCCTATTTTGCATGGACGGCATAAAGGTCTATTACGAAAAAGTTACTGAATTGATGGAGTATGTTGGACCCTTTACAATTACAAAGATTGGATGCAACTAGTTCGATATACACAAAGTATGCGTAGGTATGCACTGTCAGCAAATTATATACAACTAAAAGATAAGGATCAAAATAAAGGAGTGGCTATGTACACTGACGGAAGGCCAAAAGCATTAGGGAATATTGCAAGGTTTATAAAGAGTACACAACTTGGGTCAACAAATTAACAACCTAATTGCATATTCGAGGTGCGCGAGGGAAATCGTGTATTCGTATGTGCAATAAAATTAATAACTACAGGGGAAGAGTTGCTAATCGATTACAATTTGAATCACTTAGTTACAAACATAGTTATTATGGGGGTGGTACGTACTATGTACTATTTTACCCAACCTCCAATTAATGACTCTAATATACCATTTGATTCTTATGTTTTTTTTTGTAAGTCTATTGGTTTCATTTTGGTAATGGTTTTTTATATTTAATTTTTGTCATAGTGGAACATTGATCGTAAGGAGAAGGCTCTGGCCCAGAGCACAAATTGTGATGTATCTTTAGGCACTTCTACCTGATAGGTTTACTTCATTGTAATTGTACAAATTAGATACGAGCAAAATGTTTTATTATTATATTTTTTTCATAAGTTTATTTGGTTAATTTTGATAATGTTTTTAATATTCTTGTTGTAGCCGACTGATCGGGGAAAGGAATCAACAGTAGACGAGAGCATCCATAGTGAGGTGCAGTCAATATTTTGTGATGATGACATCACTTATTCAGCAAACCCTCTTGATATGATAAGGAAGATCCAAAAAAAATGCAATGAAGAAATCGTTAAGTTGATATTCATAGTGCCTCAAACAGATGAGTTAAGAGAGGGTTAAAATATTGACTAAGAGATCACAAAACTTGCAAGTAAGTTGTCATGAGGTCTTTAATTAAAACATAAGTTCATTCATGGTTTTATATTTTGTACTCTTTTATGTCATGAACTAAAATATGTACTGTTTTTATAGGATTATTTTCCTCCTCATGATGCTCCTGGCCATGATCAGGGTACTACAAGTGTCCATCCTGATCTTCCTGTGCATACATCACATCATCTAACCCCATCATCTGTGCCTATATTGTCATCTGAAATGTCGGCAATACATACCATGCAAGCATCTGTTAATGCACCCTCTGGCAGTGAACACATGCCAAAACATGTGTCAGGACATGTACCTAGGGATGCAGAGGCCACTAGTACTGGTGATGTTTTAGCAGCATTTCCTGGATCTTCCCATATTACTAGTACGAGAACATTTCTGGTCACATTTGTGGTGACCAAGGATTTCATTCCCATAAAGATAGAGAAGGTCCCGGGTACTTTAAAATGTTTTAATTATTATTATATATAATCCAATTGAAATTTACTTATTGATCTCTTTTTTTAGACTATTGATCCCATGATCATTTTGCAAGAAATGATGTTTTTTTATAAACATCTAAGTGATATTACTTTGGATCTCTTCAAGCCCACCATACGTACATAGTGGAATGCCCAAAATCAAGATTTAAAAGATGAGCTCATTAACCGTTTAGTTGTGTTGTTCAGTGATAAAAAATTCAATTGAACCATGGTCCTTAAGAAAGCCGGTACCTATCTAAAGGATGTGAGGGATCAATATAGGTCACATTTAGAGAAGAACAAAAAGTACGAGCATCCCCCCATGAGTTCGAAGAGGGAGTGGAAGAACGTGGTGTCAAATGGAAAGGAGAAAGCAAAAAATAAAAAAGGAAAGACACCACCAGGCCAAGGAAGGTATGTGATACTATCAACAATGTAATTATATACTGATTACTCTTTCTTTTTACATAATCTAACCTATTTCAAACTTTTCATAGACTGCCCGACACATCAAAGGCAACAAAGGAAAGACTAGAAAAACATGGGCAACACAAACTTGGCTCTGGTGGTTATATAAAATTAGCTGCACAAATTGTAAGTATCAATAAATGAAATATAGTATCCAAATAATAAATTGAAAACAATTTTGGTTTTATCACACCATAGAAGCAAAATTCATGATCTTATGCAAAAATGTAGGGCTCTGAATTCAACAGAGTTCCCACAGAAGATGACCTGAAGATTTCCTTCTAGCAAGGCTATAGAGTTGTGGCTAAACGCCTAAGAGTCTTGACTAGGAAAACACAACCTTCCACTAAATCTGACATGCAGGTAAATAAACTCAATAAAGTTTATTTACAATTCAATACTTGTGCAATATATTCAATATTAATTTCCACCATAAATTACTTACATGCCTATTTGTTTTAAAAATTCAAGCAATGATAATACTGCACACGACATTAGAATGCACCCTGGTGAGGGTGGAGCACAACCTGCAGATGAAGGTCATGGTGTGCATCTCAGTACTTTAGAGCATGTAGAGCACGATCAACATGTTGAGCATGATTAGGCTAGATAAGATCAAGAACATGATGTGGCCCCATCAGGTAAAGAGGACTACTCTAAAGTTCTTTTAAACATATTTAATTACAATTGGTGTATTAATTAATGTAACCTTTCATGTTTCAAATTTAGAGTATGGAGAGTGTGATCAATGTGTTGAGCATGATCAGGAACATCATGTGGCCCCATCAAGTAATTAGGACCACTCTCATGTTATTTTAAACATATTTAATTTCATTTGGTGTATTAATTAATGTAACCTTTCGTGTTTCAACTGCAGATCAGGATTTAGAGGGTGTTCAACATGTTAAGTATTAGTCTATAACAGAAGTTCAAGAACATGATGTGGACCCATCAGGTAAAGAGAACCACTCTAATGTTCTTTTAATTAATGAAATACTTGTAACAATAATAATAATAAAACATATCAGTTTAACATTTCTTTTTTATTGCAGTAGACCCCCCTTGCAGTGACGTCCACATCATGAGTAGACAACTAGGCATACATTAAGATCATAAGCAGAGGGTAGAACAACTAAAGGGGGGATAGATGATTTAGAAAATCATACTCCACTTCATATTTTTTTAGCTTTAAAAAAGAAAAAAAAAAGTGAGTGTAATCATATCATGACAACCATATTTTTGATAATATGTAAAAACTGAAAGAATGAATATTATATGCTAATGAATGAATGTGAATATGTTAATGAATGAATGTTATATGTTATTAATGGATGAATGAATGAATGTTATATGTTATTAATGGATGAATGAATGATTAATGTTATATGATTGGGTACAGGGAAATTAGAGTGATGTGAGGGGGGGAGGGGCCAAATGAGCTTCCACTGTCACGTGGTTGGCCCTGTTAAATAGAGAATATTAAACTATTCTTGAAACAAAGAGAAGATAAATAAGGTAATGCACTTTTCAATATAATAAATGCATCGTTTGAAGCATCAAATCAATATGAAAAGATGAAAGAAAGTGTTAATTTTTCACTATGGTGGCAGAAAAATGATTCTTTATACCCTGAATCCATGCTCTGCATCATAATTTAAAGTTGTTTCCATTCCAATGTTCTAAATTTAGTTTGTTTGTATGGATTTGTATGAATACCACATTTTGTTGTGTGTGGATTTGGTTTCAAAGTTCTGTTTCTTCTATTTTTAGTGGTGACATAACTCTAAAATTTGACTTTTGTGCATAACAGGTTAGTGGAAAAATTGACAGCTCTGAAGGGTTTAGAGGCTTGATTGAGATAGATACACATATATTTGGATTTTGTTGTTGATGGGAGGCTTCTACTTAACCATAAAAAAATTTACCATCTGCAGGTATGCAAAAGTTTCTCTACTTACATTCATTCTTGATCATAAATGTTGTAAATGATATTAATGCTTCAAACTTAAGATTCGTTTCATTTTTATAATGATCAAAATTTTATACTTTTCTATACATTCAAGCATTCTCTTACCCCCTACCCTTTCCTCTCTCCCCCCTCTTTTTAAGAATTTTCTTTGTCATAAAAGGTTCACATTTTTGTCTCATTTACACAAATTTATCTAAAGTGCTAGGAGTGAATAAAGATATGTAAAAGATGATGGATTATGTCTAAACAAAAACTTTCCATCTTATAGCTAATTAAATACTTAATATTTGAATAGTTTAGAGCTTGAATAATGCTTGTATATGCATGTGTAGCAATAAGGGAGCCTATGTGAAGATTGAAATTTAAAACATCACTTTGGTATTCTTCCTTAGGTAGTGAAATAATATTTTGAGTAATACAAACCTACACACACATTGATATTTTTCAGCATTGCATTGAAGAAATTTTTTTCTTTTATACCTACCCTCGGCTAGACATGGAGGTATATAATATTGGTTTTTGGGTTTATTCTGTAAGTAGTTAATTTCATAGATGAAGACTAAGATCTTCTTAATGTCCTATGTCAGGTGTGAAAGCATATGAATCACTTGCTGAAGGAACCATTTTGTATTCATCCAAAAATTGGTTTGTTCTTTTTTTATGTTTCTTGCATGTGTTTTTTTGAGTCTCTAGAGATGTAGCTCAACTCTTTCCTTTGCACTTTTCAACTATTTTGATGATTACAGTAGATTTTCCTCATAATTTTTCATGTAGATTTGTTTGTAACCTTATTTTCTACCAATCAATTTGTAAACAACTCACATATTAAGGACCATTTCACTAACTTGTAGTCATCCATTACTTCATATGCTGCAGGTTGTGTCTGTGTGCCAATAAATCCTAATGATCGCAAGAACTTTAATCCTACAAGTGTACCCAATCTTTCTCAAGTAAAATTATTACCTTATTTTATAGTACTTTAAATGGTTAATTGAAGGTGCTTCTTTAGATCTGAGATAGTTGAACCCTAGATTAAAATATGGTATTACATGGGTAGTATAATGATAAAACTGAGGTCCATTGAGCACAAATTACGAGCATAATTTACTGGACTATGAATAGTGTTACAATTATAATTATTTCTCCTTTACCTACCTCTGCATTAATGAAAAAGATAGATCCCTATAAATCTAATCATGAAAGTGTTGAAATTTGCAATATTTGTAGGACTCTGAAAACTATCAAACATATTCTTTTTGAATGTTTTTATGCTCAGGAAATTTGGTACTTATTCTGCCATAAGTTGAAGGTCTAGAATAGCAATGGTAAAATTAATTGGCATGACATTTTGTTTTGTAATTTCAAGCTCAAGTTTGATTGTAAGCTATTTTGGTATTTCTTATCCAATGAGATCATGTGGCATTTGTGGAAGGTGAGAAATGATGATAAATTTAAGGGTATCAAGAGGGTACTTACTGAGTTTTGCAAGAGACTCACTTTCTACTCTGTTGCTCTGCAGGTTTCAACTCTTGTGGAGATCTCAATGGAGAATTTCTTGAAGTCAATAACTGAAGGTGTTGTTAACAATACCATAGAGGATCTGAGAAGTGGACCTACTTGTAGGTTGAGCTTGGAAGAGACCATGTTGTTCCAGCAGACATTTGATGAGCTCCAGAGAGCAATTGATGAAGCTACAGGCCCAGAAAGACAACGCGGCCGCCAACAGTTGGACCCCCAAGGAGAAACAATGGTGAACCTTGATATTGAAGAAGTCAGCAATGAGGAGAATGTAATCAACACTATGTATTGTTTACAGTGATTTGAATAGTAGCAACCTATGGTGATGTTAACAACAATGTGTATTGTCTATGCTGGTTTTGAAAACAACTGGTGCTTTTTAGTTTCTTTCTTGCTGTGTAAAGTACTAATACGGTATATTTCCTATTATGCAAATGCTTTGATGTTGTACTAATCCTAATGCCAGATAGGCATTTTCATGATATGCAATGGACCTTAAACTATTTTCAATACAAAAAAAAAAGATAGCAGATATTGGAAGTTCATTACATGTCTCATGTATGTGTTAGTATTCTAATTTTGTTTAAGTTGTTCAAGAGCTTGATTAGGTCAAGAATATGTTCTACAAGCTCTGTTCTCTTGACACTACTCAACATTTTCCCTACACATTTTCTCTTCAATCCAGATGTTTCTTAACTCCTTCCCTTGTTAGCCCTTGGTTGTTCTCAAGTGTAATACTTTCTCTATGCATCTTGCAGTCTGTATGTATGATCAGTCAACTCTTATGAAGCATGGATAACCTTTCATGGAATTGTTGTTGTAATTAGAAAATTTCCATTGTGAGAATAATCATTTAATTTGTATGGAAGTAATTATTTTTCATATTATTTGACTTGGTATTGTAAACTTGTCTTTGCAGGATTCTCTCGAGGGGAACAATATAACTATGATGATAGGTAGAGTTTTTTTCTTAACTCCTTCCCTTGTTAGCCCTTGGTTGTTCTCAAGTGTAATGATTTTTCTATGCATCTTGCAGTCTGTATGTATGATCAATCATCTATTATGAAGCATGGATAGCCTTTCATGGAATTGTTGTTGTAATTAGACAATTTCCATTGTGAGAATAATTATTTAATTTGTATGGAAATAAGTTTTTTTCATATTATTTGACTTGGTATCTATTCTATGATTTAAAGAACCCCAAAATAAGAAAATTGATGAGGGCACAGTCTGAGACTTAGAAAATAACCCACAAATAAGAGAATAATTTTATTATTCAGAAAATGGAGCTTCTTACATGCAGAGGATCTCAAATCCCCAAGTTCTACAACACATGCAAGTTACAAAAGGCTACAGAATCACCCTTTCGCAATATGCGAACTTGTCCCCAAAATTTTACCCAAAAATTAGAAACCCGCCCATAAATAGAGCTCCTCTTTAGTTTGGAGCCAAAACAACATTCAAATTTGAGTTTAGGTAGTTTGGCGCTGAAAAATTACAACTTGAAGTTCAAATTTCAAAAGAACATTTGCAATTGTATCTTCTAGAAAGTGCGCCAACTTCCCAGAGCCATAACTTTTGATCCAGGACTCTGATTCACGAACTGTTTGAACCGTTGGAAAGGTATCGAAGTCAATAACGCGCTTGAAATTCGTTATGCTAATTTTGACAAGTTTTGGGGCCGATCCAGAAAATTTAAGTGCCTCAAATCTAACTAGGAAGATTTTCAGGTGCAAATCTAGGAAACTAAAACTGCAATATCTTTCAACCCAGGAATAGAAAATAAAAACCGTAAATTGGGAATTTCATTATGATGAAAAGGGTATCCAAAAATGTAAAAAATCTAAAAACTAAGAAAATTAAAATTTAACTATTTTTGGGTGATGCAAGATTGCCCTTACACCACTGGATGCTCCTGCATTAGACACCCAGGGTATTTTGAGAAGTGACCCGCCACGTCTCAGATGGTTGAGGAAAACCATTGTCTTAGATAGCCAGGATGAATCTTACATAGGCTTTCCTCTCCATTTCACCAGATATTCTTCATACTGTCTATTTCTGGTACTCCTTCCCACGTGACTATCGAAGATTGCTTCAATCTCCTCCCTTTCTGAAGTAGGTGCTGGAATGCCATACTGCCCTATTACTGGTGCTTCCTCCGTTCCACCTTCATGATACTCTATCAAATCTGAAATGTTGAACACAGGGGAAATGTTGATTTCATCGGGCAACTCTACCTCATATGCATTCCATGAATCATGCTTCTTCAAAATCTTACAGGGACCAAATTTCTTCATCTTCAATTTGTTATAGGTTCCCACGGGAAACCTTTCTTTCCTCAAGTGGACCATTACTTCATTGCCAGTCTGAAACTCCTTATTCCTCCTTTTCTGATCTGCCTTAGCCTTATATTGCATATTCATCTTATTAATGTGTTCTCGTACTTTCTCATGTATATTCTTGATGTGCTCTGCAAAATCTTTGACTTTAGCACTTATTTTCTTCTCTTGATCCATCTTCCTCAATTTTGGATTTGTTCTGGGGCTACCTCCATACACA
>VDFB02168118.1:72701382-72735868 GCA_007258455.2 Sequoia sempervirens
CTTCTTCTTCCTCTTTTACATTTGAACCTTCTTCCTCTCCTTCATTTTCACTTTCCTCCCTCAGGTTTAACCCTCTTCTCAACTGCTCTTGTAATGCATCAATCTGTCTTTGGAGGGCTGTTAGTGCATCTCTTCCACTACATTTCTACCTGGGGCCTCTCAATTTCACCTCTAGCACTACACCACGCCTACTGCATCACTCTGGAGACATCTTTTCTTTTGACTCCTCAACCCACAACCATGGTTTTGGTGTGAACTACCTCACGATTGGCATCTGTCCACACATGCTCAAGAAAACCCACTCGATACACTTGATGAGGGCACAGCCCAAGACTTAGAAAATAACCCACAAACAGAGAATAATTTTATTATTCAAAAAATGGAGCTTCTTACATGCAGAGGATCTCAAATCCCCAAGTTCTACAACACATGCAAGTTACAGAAGGCTACAGAATCACCCTTTCACAATATGCGAGCTTGTCCCAAAAAGTTACCCAAAAATTAGAAACCAACCCATAAATAGAGCTCCTCTTTAGTTTGGAGCCAAAACAACATTTAAATTTGAGTTTAGGTGGTTTGGCACCAAAAAATTACAACTTGAAGTTCAAATTTCAAAAGAACATTTGCAATTGTATCTTCTAGAAAGTGCGCCAACTTCCCGGGGCCATAACTTTTCATCTGGGACTCTAATTTGCGAACCGTTTGAACCATTGGAAAGGTCTCGAAGTCAATAACGTGCTCAAAATCTACTATGCCGATTTCGGAAAGTTTCAGGGCCAATCCGGGAACTCTAAGTGCCTCAAATCTAACTTGGAAGATTTTCAGGTGCAAATTTGGGAAACTAAAACTGCAATATCTTTCAACCCAGGAATAGAAAATAAAAACCATAAATTGAGAATTTCATTATGACAAAAAGGGTATCCAAAAATGTAAAAAAATATAAAAACTAAGAAACTTGAAATTTAACTATTTTTGGGTGATGCAAGATTTCCCTTACACCATTGGATGCTCCTGCATCAAAAATTAATAGGTTTCATTTGTTTACTTTCTCTTAGACACTTGTTTAATTGGCGAGACCCTCAGAATGTCTTGCTGATAACCAACAGTGTTCAAAACTCCTGAAGAGGTCAGATCGGTGTGACATTGGATCTGTCTTGTTGACAGAAGTCATCGAAAAGACATGCACTATCAAAGTGAGTTTTCTATCCTATGCCGATGATTGATCTCTCACCGATGGGTTGGCTTCGGTGGTCATCGCCAAGAGTCTCCGCAATGGTACATTTCAATGAATATTTTTTTTAAAAAAAATTGCATTGTTTCGTCGCAATTTCAACGAATCACCAAAAAGGTCCAACGAAGTTGCTATAGCTATGATGAAGGCTTCGTCATAACTCCTTGCCCGATTCGTCACAATTTTGATGAATTCCACTCATGAATCACAGAAAAGGTCCGACGAAGGCTTCATCATAACACCTTGCCACTTTCATCGCAATTTCGACAAAGAACACCGACGAATCACATAAAAGTCTGAAAATTTTACTTAGCTACGACGAAGGCTTCGTCGTAACTCCTTTCCCATTTCATCACAATTTTGACAAACTCCACCAACGAATCACATAAAAGGGTCTAACAAAGTTGCTTAGCTACGATGGAGGCTTTGTCGTAACTCCTTGCCCATTTCGTCGAAATGGAGACAAACTTTTGTTGTTGTTTCGATGCTTCGGAAGAGCCATTGCAATTGCATTTTGGTTGTAATTCGTCGATGGATACATGAAGTTTTCGTCAATATTCTGATGAACATCCAAGTCATTTTATGATGCTGACGACTGACAAATCTACACCATTATTTCAACGTTTAATGCATCATTGAAATTTTGATGAAATAATAGCAACAAAATTGTTTTCGTCATTTCGTTGCTTTTCTGACAAATATTTGTCGAACGACTAGCAAACGTTCGTCGGAAAATGGAGCCAAATTCAGTAGTGATGGGTTTTAATTTCATATTTTTTTTTTAAAAAGTCATTAGCCATATTGCCAAAGTAAAATTTTTCTCTTGGCATTGTCATGACCTTATACTTGTAGGTCCAAGGCTAGGGGTCTAATTACCATGCCTTTCTCGAGTCTAAAATAAAACTTGAAAGTATTGTTGGAATTTCTTTTTTTTTGAAATGGGTACCCACTTTAAAATGGATTCCCATTCTAGGAAACACAAATGGGTACTCACTCCAAAATAGAATGGGAACTCATTTTAAAATTATACTTTGCAGAAAACTATACTGTTACAAAATGGGTACCCATTTAGGATGGGATCTAGTTCACCCATTTTGATTCTAGGCTCGGGTCCTCATTCCAGTTAGGATTTTTTTTCCTAACACTTCCCCTATATGTGGATCTAAATTCTTGTTTTTACCCCTCTCTATCTCCCTCTCTTTATACCTCTCTCTCTCTTCCTCTCTCCCTCTCTACTCTCTCTCCCTCTCTACCTAATATATATATATATATATCATTATCTTTCCTTCTCTCTCCCTTTATCTTTACCCCTCTATCTTTCCCAAGTTTATCTATCTCTAGATATCTTTCCCTCTTTCTATTCCTATCTCTCCCTCTCTCCCTATCTATAATGACGAGAACCTTATAACAAGGAATTTACATGGAAATTTTTACCAAAAGTAAAAAGTACTCATTCCATAAAATTAGGACATAATTTTTTTTTTTAATAATTGAAAGTTGAAATTGAATAACTTGATAACATAAGCATAGCATAATAAATTCATTTCACTTTTCAATAGGAAAGTATAAACTATTTTTATTTTAAACACATTCCACATGAACAGTTTCAAATAAATAACATAAACATTTAATATTAAGGAATAAGATCAGAGATCCATATTTGGATACTTTCTTTCTTTCTATCTCCCAAGACTTGGTATATCATCTGTAAGACGGAGAGCATCGCCCATGTGCTTTACCTCCAACCACAAACCAATGGTCCCCTACACACCTTCCTAATTGGAACTGGCCCTACCCTTCAATGAAGAGAATAGTTAATAACCCTCTAGTAAAAGCCATCTGAGATCTGGTGTTGTGCCCTACTTAACCAATAATGTTAAACAACTATGGAGACCTTCCAACTATGAATGATAACTTGGATTTGATTAAGTATTTGGAACACAGTGAACCGACAAGTGCAAGTGAGACTATTGCACTCACTTTTGCCAAAGTATTTGTAATATATACAATTATTACTTTCTTGGAGTGAAGTCATTCATTTACCCACCCTACTCGACTTGGAAAAATTTATTTGACCTATGATTTAAATATATTGTAGATCAACTAGTTCTACTATCATAAGGTTTATATTCATAAAAGCATACCCACCAAGGTGGTCAAAATAATTGGATTGATTTAACACCATGGACAATGAATTCCCCTGTTATGTTCTTGTAACATTTAGGGTCTAGGCTACTGCCTCTAATTCAAACCCTATCAAACCCATAAGTTTTACTATTCACATATTCTTAGGCTATTTAGACAGATAATGATGAAAATATACCACCATCTCGACATACACATGGTCATTCAAATAATATTGACATCATGTCATACAATTATGAAAATATCATTGTTTTAGCTAAATAGAGGATTACTTCATCTTCTCATGTTATAAACACTCATTTACATGTCATAAGGTTGGGTTCACAATTCATGAAAAAAAGATGATGGGGTTTATGATATGTATTAATATCAAGATAATGAGCAACCGATTCATCTAATCAATCCCCAAATTCTCATACTCAAGCAACAAAACATAGTTGTATTTCTTATTTAACTTTTTTTAGAAAATACATAGTAAAGTTGCTATTAGCCTAGCAAATAAACCATATTTTTGGTTATAACCCATATACCATATATTAAATATAGAATATGTAAAAATTATCTTTCCTTTCATATTTTTAGAAATACCATTATTAAAATATCATCATTTAACCTCCTATTTCTAGACTATATATGCTCATTCTCATAATATTCATATAAATCTATTTCTTTTATCATACACAACAATCTTATTTCAAACTTATAGACATGATAATAACTAGTTTAGGAAACAAATAAAACATGCCTGTAGTTCCAACTATCGAATGCAACAAACTACCTCTTGAGACCTCTAGCTTTCCAATGCTTTATCTTCCACTTTCAGTACAACTATCCAATTGCTTAGAAAATATTATACAACCTCTTCTATGCTACTACTATTATTTTAAAAACTATTACTTAGACTTTAAAATATTAATAACAAACACTATGCTTCTTTTCAATGCTTTGCAACCAACAAAAAAAATGCAAGCTTTTGGTTTTTATAGACAAAACTACTCCACTTTTATGCTTCCCACTACTACCAATTATGGTACCGTATTTATGCAATATAAAACCAAATTTAGTTTGATAACTACCTCTTTTAAGAGGCTCAAACTTCTCCCTAAAAAGCACCACAATTCATTTATAGTTTAGAATCATTTAAAATATAGATTTAAGAGTACTAATGACCCTACTCCCCATTCCTGTAGAAGACTGTTAAAACATTTAAAAACACTCTCTAAAACCTGTTTAAACTCCCATGTTGATATTATGCCTCCAACTTTTCTATCCAAATTTTCTTTACATAGATTATTATTATTAATACTGTTCATTCATGTAAATAATAGACAACAAACAGGAAAAAAAAAATATTTAAGATGACTGCTAAAATATAAGCAACAAAATTAAATATCCATGGGGCCACCAGCTTCACAAATTACTCCTAAAAAAATTGAGCAGTGACTTCTAAAGAAAATAAGCTAAGTAGTTACATGGGGACTTACCCCAAGTGCCTAGAAAATATCACAAAAAGGTCGATGAAATTGCATCAAGAATAGGCACTTAAAACCTCTTTTAACTACTTCTTGATTTTGTTGGGAAAAAATCAAAAGGTTGACGTAGTTGCCCATTTTAAAGGGGTCAACCAAAGACTTTACAATGCTGTTTTAAATACTTCAATACTACAAACCATGTGCCACTTTGTGGCTATTTTTATTCATTATTATTTTTTGTTCAAACTACCTATTATTTGGCATGTGAGACATGCACATGTTGCTATTAAAATGTAGATTTAAAGGATTTTTGAAAGCAATTGTTACCATTAAGGCTCATGCATCATACCATGCTCAAGTTGATAGACTTTTCAATGTTTTAATAAAGGATTTTGTTACAACCACTACATAGCTTATTAACTTGCAATTAATTTTTATTTCAAACAACTATCATCTAGCTATCATACAACCTTCTAGAAAGGTCTATAATTATGGCTTTTCATGCCTCAAGAATATATCAAATATTGTTAGCCTTTGATTAAGGCTTTTCGTCTCGAAGGATTGTAATATATATTACCTTTTCTTTGTAATGTTTAATAGACATGAAAAATACTTATTACTTTATAACGTATCTATTTATATATATTATTGTATGTATATAAATAGCTATAAACATATGTATCTATACGTATGAGTATATATATACCGTTTATTAATTATCAATGAATTATATACACATATGCTCATTTATATTTATGTATAAATGCATATGTATGTACGTATTTGTACATACCATATATATATATATATATATATATATATATTCATATCAAAATGATTAAACAATTTTATCTTAATGCATACACATTTACCATAATGCATAAAGAATCATTTCTACATATAAATATCATAGTGATAAAATCAATACTAATTCAGTTTTGATAATAATAATATCTAATGATTAAAAAGTTAATAATTAAATACTTATAACCCTATATATTTCTATAAGGAAACCAAGGTAGACTTGTCTTAGGTGAATGTAACTAAGAGACACAACATAATATCAAACTTACTCATTTTCAAAAGTATGCAAAACTCGACCTATACACAAACAATGAACTCAAATGGCTTTACTATTCAGTCCTTATCCATACCCTTCTCCCAGGTGATACTCCCCCTCTTCCACTAGAAGGTGTGAAATCCTTCTTGTATATCCACTTGGAAAAAAAACATGTAGTGAGCCAGAACATCTACATCGCATCTATATCATTGCATATTCATCAACATTTCCATTAAATACATAAAATAGTTGCATTGCATTTAATTCATCATAACATTCATCTTTCAAAGCTACATAATTATACAAATAATCCATGTTTATAAAATAAGGTGCAAAGTAAATTGTAATTCAAAACTAGGGTGTAACATATTCCCCCCCTTAAGAATCATCATCCCCAATGATTTAAAGTATCATAACACATATAAAACTAATTAAAAGTTTTCACTCTATTTTCAAATTCCAAAAAAATATGGGGGAAAGTTTTTCTTGATCTCCTGATAGTCTTCTCACATGGCACCATCCTTGGAATATTGGTCCCACTAGACCTTGCATTGCAATACCTCTCTATTACGCAAGTGGAGCCTATGCATTTTGAGCACCTTGAGAGGCTCAATCATGACCACCCCTAGGTCTTGAACCTAAAGTGAATTCCAATCAATTATATGATTATTTCTTGGAATATATTTCTTAAGATAGGATAAATGAAATACATTATGCATTCTAGCAAGAGCAGGTGGTAGAGAAATTTTCTAGGAAACTGGGTTAAGTTGCTCAAGAACTTCAAAGGGACCTACATAGCATGGAACTAACTTAGAAGAATTCCCAAACTTGATTGCACTCTTTGGAGGTTTAACTCTAAAAAAAAAATTATCTCCTACTAAGAAATGTCTAGGTCTGCATTTGAAATAAACATTAATTTTTTTCTATCATTTGCTTCCACTAGCCTCTTCTTGATCAATCTGACCTATTCCTGCATTTTCACAAGCATTTCTGGTCTAAGGTTAATCCTATCTTCTAGCTTATCCCAACTTATAGGATTTTGGAACTTTCTTCTGTACAATGCTTCAAATGGAGCCATCTTAATTCTGGAATGATAAGAATTATTATATGCTAATTCTAAAAGTGGAAAATAATCCTCCCACTTGCATTGCTAATCCATGCAATACACTCTCAATAGGTCCTCTAATACTTGGTTCACACTCTCTATCTGACGGACTGTCTTCAGGTGATATGTTGAACTTATGTTCAACTGAGTTCCCAATGAGCTAAATAAGGTTTTCAAAAACCTTGAAGTCACATGTGTGTCCCTGCCTAAGATAATATTCTCATAACACCATGCAATCTAAAAACTTCTTGCACAAATTTTTGGGCTATAATAGGTGTTCCATTAGTCAGATTCCTTGGTATAAAATGGGGTACCTTGGTGAGTCTATCCACCACCACTAAAATTGCATTATTCCTATTTCTAGACATAAGGAGTCCTTACAAAAATTCCATATTAATGATCTGTCATTTCCATTTTGGATCTCATGAGGCTATAACAATCCTATTGAGTGATAATGTTATGATTTCACCCTTTGGAAATATAGGAACTCTGCTACACATACCTTGTAGCATCCCTCTTCATTCCTTTCCAGGTGGCTTAACATCAACCCAAATCATTTTCACTCCCAGATGTTCTAAGTAGGGCTAAGAATGAACCTCTTTCCATACCATCTTCCTCAGCTCTCTTGAGTTTGAAACATACATTATTCCCTTGAATCTCAATAGTCCATAAAACTCAAAAAGAAACCCATCATACCTTGGATCCTAGGGATTGTCCATTAGAGATTTTTTTACCTACTCATAATATTCATCTCCTTTGAAATTTTGTAATGCTTGACTCTTGAAGTCAGTTTACACAAAGATCATCAAGGATATATGTCTCCTTCAACTTAGGGCATCTACAACTCGATTTTCCTTTACCTTGATGTAACTAATCTCAAATCCATTATCTAATATTAGCTCCAACCATCCCCTTTGATGATAATTTAAGTGAGGTTGGGTAAAAAAATACTTGATACCTTGATGGTCCGACCTTAGTTCAAATAGTTTTCCCAAAAGATAATGTTGCCACATTTGTACTGCATGAACAATGGCTACAAGCTCAAGATCATGGGGTACATAATTTTTCTCATAAGTTTTTAGCTTTCTAGACTCATAAGCAATGACCTTACCATCTTGCATAAGTACTTCACCCAACCCCTCTCCTGAGGCATCAGTGATGACTACAAACTATCCCTCTGGGTCAGGCACTTTCAATCTTGGTGTCATAGTCAACTTCTCTTTTAATAAGTCATATGCCTCTTGAATTTTTTTTTACCATTCAAAATTTTTACCCTTTCTTTGTAGAGAAGTGATGGGATAGGAAATTCTTGAGAAATTGGCTACAAAATTCCTATAGCATCCTAAAAATCCCATGAAACTACAAACTTCATGCATATTTTTTGATGTTGACCATTCTAGGAAAACTTTAATCTTTGTAGGGTCCACTGTAATTCCTTTTGTCGAAATTATATGACCTAAATATTACACTTATTTCTAGAAGAATGTGCACTTTGACAAATTTTCATACAACTTATGCTCTCTAAGACATTGCAAAACAAAATGCAAATGTTGATGACATGTTCCTCCTCATTCTTGGAATATATCAATATGTCATTGAGGAAGACAAAAACAAACCTATCTAGATAGTCTCTAAATACATTGTTCATCAATTTCATGAATGTTGTAGGCACATTCGTCAATCCAAATAGTAGAACTATGAAATCGTAGTGTGCCCATATATGGTTTTGAAAGCCATTTTGTGGATGTCCTCATCCTTGAGTCTCAATTAATGATATATTGACTTCAAATAAATCTTTGAGAAGATTATTGCTTCACACATTTCATAAAAAATATCATCTAGATACATGGAAACATGTACTTTTTTTTATTTTTGTCTTGTTGAGAATTCGATAATATATGCATAGACACAATGTACCATCATTCTTCTTGAAAAAGATCATCGACGCTCCCAAGGTGCACTAGGTCTTATCAAACCCTTTTCTAGCAATTCTTGCAACTGAGCTTTTAGCTCCATCAACTCTGTTGTAGTCATTCGATAAGGGGCCTTAGATATTAGCTATGATCCCGATATGATATCAATAGAAAAATTGAAGGCTCTTGGGAGGTGATCCAAGAAATTCATCTAGAAACACATCCTCAAAATTTCAGAAAAAGGGATACTTCTCCATACTTGAACTCTCTACCTTCTTCTCCTACAAGTTTCCGAGACTTGTAAAACATTGAGTCATCTTGAAAGATGAACTAATTATTTCCCATGGGTTCCTTTATTTCATCCATCCTAATTGCAAAGAGTTGGAATCCTCTTTTCTTAGCTCTTTTTCAATTGCATGACAAATATATGCCTTATATTGACCTCTCTAAAAGTTCCTTGTAGAAAAACTTTATTCCCTGGGCCATCTAGACATTCTACTATCTTGGAGAAGCAATCCACCTTGGCCCTATGTCTCCATAACTAATTAATTCCTAAGATGATACCATAGGACCCTAAGGGAGCTACATAAAGGTTGACCTCTATTGATAAACTTGGCAAAACAACCCTAGCTTCAAACAGGCACTGCTCTACCTGAGCTCTTGACTAGTTAGCATATTAAACTAACCAATAATTTTTCATATACCTAGCCTTTCTAGATATTTTACTTAAAAAATTAGGAGAAACAAAACATTCCATAACATTAGTATCAATTAAAATTGAAATGGGTACTCTGAACAAAATACATGGTGTCTCAATAGGTGTGATTTGGTATTCCACCTGATGGTTGTCCAAAGCCACATGAATCCTCTATTGAAAAGTAGCTTGCTGGGATGACAAAGGGTTTCCTTATGGATGAAGACCCTAAGCTTTGTTTAGATAGTTACTATCATAATGGTCTCCACCACATGAATAACATCCTCCTTGAGGACCCTGCCTTTTTGTAGGCTTTCCAAAGTTATCCCCATTTATTTTTTTATTATTGTTATTGTTGTTCCTCCTATCCCCTTTGGACTCATTTGGCTCCCACAAGAACCCTTGTCACCCTTCTTGCAGTAGTCCTGCATATCATTTCTTCTTTTGAAAGGCTACAAAGACTGGGACCAATTAAACTTCTTATTTTTCTCCTTATGAGCAGCCATGGACTTAAGTTTTTGTTCTTGTTTGATGGATTTTTCATAAGCCTAGTCCATAGTGGTGGGACCATGCACATCCATTTCTCCACCGATTTGAGCATTCAATCCCATTATAAGCTTTTTGATTATAAATCTCTCAACCTTTTGATATTATGGGGCATAATTCAAAAGGCAAGTGATTTTTTCCCAATACTCGTTCACGTTGGACTCTCCTTTCCTAAGATTTTGGAAATCCATAATCTTTTGGTCAAAGTAAAGTTGGGGCAACCAACTCTGTCTAAAGATAGTGACTAACTCATCCCAAGTTAACCTCAAGGAAATCAGAACCAACACCATTTTCTTATTCGCCCACCATGTGGATGCTTCACCAAGCAATTAGTATGCTCCCCAAATTGCTTTGGTTACTTATGAGTAATTATGGATTTCAAAATACTTTTCCATTTCAATAAGTCATTCCTCTGCATCATACCCACTCACTTTACCATCAAATTTTGGGGGAGTAATCTTCTTCATGTCCCTTGACAAATCTTGAGCCAATTGATCTCTCTTTTTCTCATCAGACCTAGACTTAGAGTGGGTTTCAGTATGTTCGCTTTCATTATTATGGTCATGGTTATTTTCATCCTTTCCTTCCATGGAGGGTTCCTTTTCAAGTCTTCCTCTAACCTCATCATCAAGGGTGTTGATCCTTGGTTTCATGTAACAAAGTGAGGATTTGGTCCAGCTTGGCCTCTGAATTCCTGGATGAAAAATCCACTTCTTGGCTTCTATCTTATTTATTCCTAGTATGTACCATTTTTAAGTCTTACTAGACTTGAAGGCTCCAATTTAAAGGTTTTCATTATTTTCCACTTATTGTGTTAGTTAATACACATTTAAGTTATTTTTACACATCCCAAAGTACACAAAAATATAAAATTGACAAAAATATTTTTCAAACATTCTTTTATTATAAAAAATCTGAATTACATATCATCCTTATTTATAGTAGGGTTTAGCTTTTAAGAAACTAGTTATTGAGGTCAAGAGGGGTATATCACTCAGATTCACTTTCAAAGTCCATTACTATAAATTCAGGTGGGGGATGCACTCATAGGTGCTCCCCTAACCCTTCAAGTTTGTTCAGAGGAGTGTCAACACTAGACTCACTTTGAACATGTCTAGATGGAGATGGTTTTTCTGAATCAACTGGGGGAATGTGAGCTATGGCCTTGACTGCTTCTTTTAGCTCCTTCTTTTCTCAATTAATATTTTTTACAACATTTTTGAAGGTTTCCTTGTCTCCAAGCCAAATCTCCACATCATTATTGTTTCCCTCTATAGTTTTGATTAGAACCTCAGACTCCTTGGCTTTAAGATACCTCTCATTGGTAGGTACTAATTTCTTGGCATTCATTTTTAACTTCACCATTATGGCACATTGATATCCAAACATTAGTCATTTTAGTGTTGGAAGTTATAGCTACATAGTGAGCTCATAGGGCCAAAGTGTGGAACCTAGTAGCTCTAATACCACATGTAAGGACCACAACCTTATAACAAGGAATTTACTTGGAAATTTTAACCAAAATTAAAAAGTACTCATTCCATAAAATAGGGACATAATTATTTTCTTTAATAATTGAAAGTTGCAATCGCATAACTTAATAACATAAGCATAGAATAATAAATTCATTTCACTTTTCAATTGGAGAGTATAAACTACTTTTTTAAAACATTTTCCACATGAATACTTTCAAATAAATAACATAAACATTTAATATTAAGGAACAAGGTCAGAGATCCATATCTAGATACTTTCTTTCTTTCTGTCTCCCAAGACTCAATATGTCATCTGCAAGAGGGAGAGCATCACCCAAGTTCTTTAGCTCCAACTAGAGACCAATGGTCCCCCACAAACCATCCTAATTGGAAGTGGCCCTACCCTTCAATGAAGGGAATAGTTAAGAGCCCTCTAGTAATAACCCTTTGAGCTTTGGTGTTGTGCCCTACTTAACCAATATCATCAAATAACTATGGAGACCCTCCAACTATGAATGAGAACTTTGATTGTGTTAAGTATCTTGAACACAATGAACCAACAAGTGAAAGAAGAGACTATTGCACTCACTTTGGCCAAAGTGTTTGTAATATATATAATTGCTACTTTCTTGGAGTGAATTCATTCATTCACCCACACTACTCGACTTGGAGAAATTTATTTGACCTATGGTTTAAACATACTTTAGATCAACTGGTTCTACTATCATAAGGTTTATATTCATAAAAGCATACCCACTAAGGAGGTCAAAATAACTAGATTGATATAACACCATGGACAATTAATTCCCCTGTTACATTTTTGTAAAATCTGGGATCTAGGCTACTGCCTTTAATTTAAACCCTATCAAACCCATAAGGTTTACCATTCACCTATTCTTAGGATATCTAGACAAATAATGATGACACTATGCCACCATTTTGACATATATATGGTCATTCGGATAATATTGACATCATGTTGAATACAATTATGGAAATATCATTGTTTGAGCTAAATAGAGGATTACTTCCTCTTCTCATGTTATAAACACTCATTTACAAGTCATAAGGTTGGGTTCACAATTCATCACAAAAGGATGATGGGGTGTAATTCCTTGCGACATAACCCTAGAGGACACACGCTACAACACATAAAAATAGAACAAATATTTTTTTTTGAAGTGAAACATACTAAAGATTGCATATAAAAACAATAACTTCAACAAGATTGCGATCTTCCTTCTCGATCCACACTCAGGTATCCTTGTCATACTAAGAAGCTCCTCAAGATATGATATCTTAGAAGTGATTTCTCAAGATACCCAGACCTTAGAAGTCACTCCTCAAGATATCAAATCTTGAGTACCTCTTGGCCCATGTCGATGCCCATCAGAATAAGTTCACTCTTGAAATGATTCCCGACCATGCAAACACTTATATGTCCTTTAAGGTTCCATGACCATGCTACTAGAATCCCATTAACCAAAAGAACAAGGATTATGAAATCATCTCTATCGTCACATTTAAATGATCAACCAATAGGAAGTAATCATAACATGTCATCTATATATACCATTCCGAATCAATTTCATTAACTAACATAACAAGGTACATCAATTACATTATTCATTAGAACATTATAACTGGTACAAAAATGTTTCCTCAAATATGAGAGGAGAGTACATCAGAAATATAATATATGATACAACTAATTACAATTCAATACAAGTAAAAGAATGGTAGTCCACTCGAGTTTCAAGCAATGCAAGATTCCACAACATCAAGAATAGTCGCCACACGAACAATCAATAGTAGGGGAAACCCAATGGAGTACAAGGTACATTCCACTCAACCATGTGGAACCCTCAGGTTGACCCCCCATGCGAGGAGATAGTAATAAGGTCCCACCAACTACAATGGCAACAAGGTGACAACCAACTGGCATAACAAGACTATATAGGAATTTGACATGCCAAGTACAACATAACATTACTGTATAGGCGTAAAATTGCACCCCTCACAATTTCACATACATCTTTGCATTTGCTTTAGTGTCCACTCCCTTAGCATCTTGAATAGGCTCATTTTAGCCCCTGCATCAGCCTCTTTCCCTCTCAAGGTGCTCCAACACCCCTTTTCAGTAGCTACCCTTCGCACATCAGCTTTACATTGAACTTTGGGCTTTTCCCATTCTTGTCGTTTTGTAGTGTGATGTTTCCGGACACTAGTGCACCATGCGGACGTCCGCGTGCCGTGCTAGCATCTTGTGATATTTCAACACTCAAACAGCTATCTTTGAGCATGTTTGCCACTTTTCCTCACCTTTTGTTAGTGGTAACGGTCTAGGACACCTTGTAATGGCTAGAGAAGATTCTTTTCCCTCCTTAAAATTTATCTTTTCACTCCATTTACAAGCTCTAAGTTCTTCCAACTTCTTCTGGCTCCACTCTTCCACTTCTAGCTTGTCTCTTGCTTTGGCTCCAACCTTCTTCCATCTTGCCCTTGCTTGCATAGCTCAACATAGCTTGTTATAGAAAATTCAAGCTCTCTTAGCTTCTCTTCTTGCAACTTCATTTCCCTTATTGCATGCTTGTGAGCATCTTGGGACTTCACATCTCTTTCTTTTGCATCTACATTTTGTGATACAGGTTCTCCTCCTTGAGTGGAGATTGCTTTTATCACCCCTTTTGTGATATGGGTTCTCCTCCTCGAGTGGGGTTTTATTTTATCATTCACACTTAGTGGTGCAGGTTCTACTCCTGAGCGGGTTTTTCTTTTTCCACACGCTTTGTCCATTTCAGTTAATCTCTCTCTATCTTCTTGGTTGTCCATGGAGGTCACCAAAACGAGGGTTTGACTAAGGAAAACCCCTATACATCCCCAACACTTTCTCTAGATCTTATAGACACAATTTTTCAATACATTTGTTTGGTGGAGGCTTCATCACTCATGTGGTTGTAAGTATTTATTTCCTTTCTTCTCCTTATCTCTAACATTTCTATTTCACTTTATTTCATTTCTATTGCATTCTACTATTTTATTGCATTCTATATAAGCTCTTAGCAATCAGATAGCTAGTAGCCATTTAGGTATTTTCTATGACATTATGGCTTTTTGGTCCCTACGAGACACTAGTGCACCGCGTTGTGGTCCATATTCTGTGCTAACGTCCTTTGGTTGAGAGCTTGTCAATTTGTCCAGAAAATATTTGTGACTTGCTCTTTCAAATTTTAAAACTCTCATTGTTGTTGTTCATGAGGTAGTTTAGGGTAGTTTTCCCCATGAGGCTCTCTGAATGAAGAGAAATCATGAATAGCGAATCCCCCTCTTCTAAATTTTGGTGAACCCGACATGAAGAGAAAATCTTTTGAAAAACTAGGAATTTATTTACCTTACTTGGTGGGGTCATAACTTTTGACTTGATGCTCGAAATTCAAAACAGTTTGCATCGTTGGAAAGGTCTTCTAGAGAACTACTTCAATCCCTAAAATACTAGTTCCTTTGACAATTGAAATTTAGAGACTGACGCAAGTTTCGACCTCAAATTCCACTATGAAGACCTTCAAAAACATGAATTTCTAAAACATAGAAAATACCAAAAAAATCATAATGAATTTAATATCTTCTTTTATTAGTTCAGTATCTAATTTTTTTTCAAAATGTTAATGATATTCCATTTCATGCATGTGATGGTGACTTGGCTTTTCCCATGCCATTTGATATCTTTGATCCTTCTCACGAAAGTCCTCTAGCTTCGGAGGATATTTTGTCACAAGAAGATGAAATCATTGATACCTTTCTTAATGTTACTCTACCTTCTCTTCATTCCAATGCACTCTCTTCTAGAAATGGTGCATTAGTGAATGATGAATCTTTCCATCCCAACGCACTCTCTTCTAGAGACATTGCATTGGTGAATGATGAATCTCATCTTTATTCCAATGCACTCGCTTCTAGAGATGATGCATCCGTGAAGGAGGAATCTCTTATACCTTTTGATGCACCCTCTTCTAGAGACGCTACATTTTTGAATGATGAACTTCTTATCAATTCCAATGCACTATCCTCTAGATATGATGCATTAGTGAACAATAAGCCTCCTTCCACATTTGATCATGTTTGGATTGATGTTGAGAATATGTATTCAAGTAATCATTCTACTAGTTGTGATGATTTTGTAAACGTAATCTATGTCTTTGCTGCCCCTCAAAGGCCTAAGAGACCTATCATTTACGTGATGCCAGCTAGACCTTCTCCTAAAAGGGTTTTTTCTATTAATAGTGTTCCATTTGATAGTGACCCTCCTAATATTCCTACGGCTCCCTCTTATAGAGTGGTATCCCATACTTATGAGAATATAATAAATAAACAACCAAGCCTTCCTAAAGCACCTAAACCTACGACTAAAGCACTTGGTGATTACGATCTTTTCGAGCAACCCCAAGTTACTATGGCTAAGATCTCACTATGGGACTTGCTTTAGTCCTCTTTGATTTATCAAGGTATGCTTCAAGAATCCTTGCAAAAGATCCTCTTTCCTTCTTTTGCTAGGCCGAAACATGTTGATGCATTGATGGTGTATATTAATACGGATTCGCCAAATATTATGTTCTATCCGAAGGAACTCCTGCCTCTGGAAGTATGAAAAAAAGTGGACACTCTAATGATCAAAGTTAACATTAATAAAATTGGCATTAGACATACTCTCATTGACGCTAGTTTGACGCTCAATCTATGCAGCATTGATCTATTGCCTAAGATTAATATTGAATCATCTTCCCTTAATAATCATTTTGTTGTTATTCGAGGGTTTGATATGTTGGGCAACAAGCTCTAGGTACAATAGTATTGCTGCTTGGACCCACTACTATACCCACCCTTGTATATGTTATGTTAGAAAAGTTACCTTATAACCTTCTTGGTAGACCGTGGATTCACGCTATGGGTGTAGTCCTGTCAACCTTGCATAAATCTATTAAGTTCATTTGTAATAATAAAGTAGTCATAGTTAAGGCTAACCCTAATGCTATGAACTTATGTGAGATGTCAGCTATTGATCAAGCTTTGGTTGTGCCTACTCTTATCCCTTCCATGTCTTCCAATGTGTCGATGTTTACTCTAGTAGTACCTACTACAAAGGATACTCTTGAGATAAATGTCCCTAAGGAAGATACTTCTAAAGCAAGAAATCCTAAGCCTACCTCTTCTCAAGAGAACACATGTCTCGGTGATGATTGGGGTTCTCTAGACTTTATAGATTCCTTCATTCAGGAATATAAAGTTGACCCGATCCACTTAGACTTTCTGATGGCATCTTTCACACCCTCTATTGAAGATGGTTACTCTTTTGTATCATGGGGTAAGGTGAACACAAATTGTAATGTTATTAGTGTTGATCCTCCTTCTGAGGAAGATGATCACGTTCCCATCGAAGAGGTTAATGTTGGAAGTCCTGTTAAAAAGGATGATGGTGATCCTATAGAGGAGTATGATCCTCGTTGCCAGAATAATGCTCTCTATAAAGATCCTCCTCCATTGTCTGATACCTTCATCTTCTTCTTTTGGGAAGTCAAAATTTTCTCCACAAGAGAAAGGGTTGCTTCCTACTCCTCATCCTTTATCCGAGCAAGAGCGTATCTTTTTAAGGCTTCTCAAAGCTGCTTGATTACTCTTCCTTCTCCTACACGCAAGAAATTTCATAAGCATGATAAAGTAAAACATCCTTTCTGTGCATACCATCGAGTGCCTGGCCATTCCATTAGTGAATGTAAGGCCTTGAAGGAAAAAATACAAAAACTTCATGATTTAGGTACCATCAAAATCCCATTTGGTTGATGCACCTACCTTTTCTTCACATGACAATTGATATTGAGGTTTACCTCTATCCTACATGTTCTAAGCATCTTGCATGGTTCTCCTCCCCTATATGTTGGGGGAAGTGATAACTTGTTTTGGAAATGTGTGTCCTTCTTAAGGACCCCCATCTCTTCTCTATATCTTTCAAATGAAGTGTCCCTTGAGTGGACCCCTTTTTCTCTTGAAGGGTTCCTAAGGGACGCCCTTTGAAAGCTTTTCTCTTGAATAAATTATTTGCGTCTAGCTTGGGGGTGGCCTAACTAGACCTTGTTTTTCAAACAATGTGTCCCTTGAGTGGACTCCTCTTCCTTTTGAAGGGTTCCCTAGGGACCCCTTTTGAAATTTTTTATCTTGAATGAATTCTTCGTGTCTAGCTTGGGGGCAACCTAACTAGACCTATTTCATATCTTCGCATCTAGCTTGGAGCAGCCTAACTAGACCTATCTTTTTTGTGACTGTCCTACAATGTAGCTTGTAGCAGCCACAAGATTCTCTGATTTGTCTTGCTTTGTAGGAACGAGAACCTGTAGAACTCCTTTACATCCTTATTTGGTGATATGGGTTTTCCTCCTCAAGTGGGGATTGCTTTTATCACCTATATTTTGTGATACGGGTTTTCCTCCTCAATTAGGGATTTATTTTATCACCTATACTTTGTGATATGGGTTTTCCTCCTTGAGTGGGGATTTTTTTATCACCTATATTTTGTGCTCCTCGAGCAACGATTTCTTTTATCACTCTTGCATTCATTTTCATTTTTTATCTCTCAACTTGTATATACTAGATTGAAGATCTGCATCTTCTTCATCTTGTGTATATACCTTTCCTCTCTTCATTTTAGAATTCTTCTATTTTTCAATTTGGGGACGACGCATAGTACTAAGAGAACCTTTTACATCGAGGTCTCTTTCACTTTGTTGACTCAAATCCTTTAGATTTCTATGTTCTAACATTGTTGTCTAGTGTAGGTTTTAGTTGTCTAATGCTTTGTTTTATAGGTCTTTAGCCTAGGGGCATCCTTCTATGGTTCAAAAATTTATCTGCTTCCTCTACAGTATCCTTTTGGCATATGATGTTTTTTATGTTTAGTAGATTTCCTTTAGCATGCATATTAGTGTAGATTCATATGCTTGCTAAAGTGGGGGCAATTCACATACATCTTTGCATCTGCTTTAGTGTCCACTCCCTTAGCATTTTGAGTAGGCTCATTTTAGCCCCTGTATCAGCCTCTTTCCCTCTCAAGATGCTCTAGTACCCCTTTTCAACAACTACCCTTCATGCATCAACTTTACATCAAACTTTGAGCTTTTCCCTTTCTTATCATTTTGTAGCATGACGTTTCCAGACACTAGTGCACCACACGGACATTCGCGCTTTTCACTAGCGTCTTGTGACATTTCAACCCTCAAAAAATTGTCTCTGAGCATGTTTTCCACTTGTCCTCACCTTTTCTTGGTGGTAACAGTCTGGGACGCCTTGTAATGGTTGGAGAAGCTTCTTTTCCCTCCTTAAAAGTTGTCTTTCCACTCCATTTGCAGCTTCTAAGTTCTTCCAACTTCTTTTGGCTCCACTCTTCCACTTCTAGCTTGCCTCTTGCTTTGGCTCCAACCTTCTTCCATCTTGCACTTGCTTGCATAGCTCAACATAGCTTGTTATAGTAGTTTCAAGCTCTCTTAGCTTCTCTTCTTGCAACTTCATTTCCCTTATTGCGTGCTTGTGAGCATCTTGGGAATTCACATCTTCTTTTGCATCTACATTTTATGATACAGGTTCTCCTCCTTGAGGGGGATTGATTTTATCACCTCTTTTGTGATATGGGTTCTCCTCCTCGAGTGGGGTTTGCTTTTATCACTCACACTTAGTGGTGTGGGTTCTACTCCCAAGCGGGTTTTGCTTTCACCACATGCTTTTTCCATTTCAGTTCATCTCTCTCTATCTTCTTGGTTGTCCATGGAGGTGGTAATACCAAAATGAGGGTTTGACTGAGGCAAACCCCTAGGCAAACCCCTATACAACCCCAACACTTTCTCTAGATCTTACAGACACTGTTTTTCAAGACATTCATTTGGTGGAGGCTTCATCACTCATGTGGTTGTAAGCATTTCTTTCCTTTCTTCTCCTTATCTCTAACATTTCTATTTCACTTTATTTTAGTTCTATTGCATTCTACTACTTTATCGCATTCTGTAAATTCTTAGCAATCAGATAGCTAGTAGCCATTTAGGTATTTTTTGTGACATTCTTGCTTTTTGGTCCCTATGAGATGCCAGCGTGCCTCTGGGATGCCAACTCATCGTGCTATCATCCATATTCTACACTGACATCCTTTGGCCGAAAGCTTGTCAGTTTGTCCAAAGAATCTCTATGACCCGCTCTTTCAAATTCTAAAACTCTCATTATTGTTCTTGAGGTAGTTTAGGGAAGTTCACCCCGTGAACCTCTTTGAATGAAGAGAACTCGTGATTAGTAAATCCCCCTCTTCTACAATTACATACAATGACACCGCTTCCAAAGGCACACAAACATCAAAGGGAGACATGCGGCAAGGGAATAATAGGTTGTAGTAAGGAGTGTCATCACATAGTTTGTTATGTGTTACCCTGGCAGATCTTCCTAGGACCCAAACCCCATCTTGGGTTACCCTAGCAACGTTTACTGATCTCTGTCCCCCATACAAACCTATGCAGAATCAACATACCTCTCATAAGGACAAGGAAGTTGAACTTGCCATTCTAGGCCTTCTCATCTCATCTCAAGCCTATACAAGCACTTGAGCCATGAGTGAGGCATTCACTTATCTTGATTAGTGTGAATACTACCCAACCCCCTAATTCATTTTAAGTTATCACTAAATTACGAAACTCCCACATGGGTTACCCTGGTGCCACTTTGTGCGCCAACCCCTATTGAGAGCCACTCCCTTACTAGCAACTAGGAGAGCCAATGAAATCAACAAGGCAAAGCCAACTCGCACAAATCACAAGACCACATGAACATACAAATAAGGCAAGGCATGAACCATCCCACACAAATCCAATCATAATAGTGAATAAGCAGTGCAAGGTTAAGACCCTCATGTACACAATTCAAGTAATTATCAACCACTTTCAAAATGACATAATCAAGAAACTATACTAAGATTGAAGGCAACAACCTTAGGGTTTACAATTGCACAAAGCACATAACCCACACATTACCATCCACTTCCATAGTAAAACCATCATTGGACAAACCACACCTTAAACATTGCCAAACTTTCTTCTAAGGTGAAAGAAACAAAATAATCCTTATATACCAAAATATTCCCTCTTCGCCTCTGGAAACCGACCCTAACAAATTGCACAATGACTCCCACTACTACACAAAAGACTTATTCATTCTAGTGGCACATAAACTCAAACAACTTGCACATAAGACATTTAGCTCTAACAATTTACATAACCACATAATCCAATAAGATGCGTTTTAAAACAATAGACCATAGCATGGAATTATTTCAATTTTCTTAACTCTCATACTAACTTATCATAATCATGAAGACGTTTGCAAACTCATGCAACAAAACATAACAATATATCAATTTAAAATAGAATCTCAAGTGCATACCATCTAGTTAATATTTAATGCCATCTTTAAGTAACTATATTCCATTTTTGAATAATCAATACTTATTATATATTTTTATCAAATACAAATAGAAAATCATTTAGGCAACAACTTGAGAGTTAAAGATTATCTAACCAATGCTCCATCATTGATAATGCATATCTATCCACTATAAGCAAACCTATTATCACTTCCTTCGTACTTAACATATTATGCATTTCAGGAAATTATGTATATATTTTACTAAGTAGTAGTCAATAAATGAATCTATTAAAGACATAAATTTCTCAATCATGTTTCCTATATATTTCACTTTATAACATAATTATACATTAGAAGAATGAGAACACTCAACCTACCTCTTTTGAACTAATAGGGTTATTCTATTACTATCTCAATCACATAAAATTAAATAGCCTAAATCTTATTCATAGGCAACACCAATTAAAGTTTCTAACAACACGTAACCTAGAAATAATATCCCCTTAAATAGTTTAAATCAAAGCAATCTAACAATAATGAAGGCTCTCTACAATTGTAGGTAGTTCTAACTATTATAATGAGTGAGAAGTGAAGAAATAAAGAAGGGAATGTTTAATATACTCTAAGTAACAAATTTAAAGAAATCTAATCGTTGTGAATATCTATTCGAAATCAATTCATTATACCTATAATCACAATACTTATATGTATATATTATATAAATAATGTAGTTTTCACTACAATTTTATCAACTTATAATATGTCTATATATATATACAAACACACGTAGTTTTATATATATATATATATATATATATATATATATATATGCAGTGACTTTATTTCCATCGAATGCAAGCAACTCAAGCTCTAACCACAATATAATAAGTATTCCTATTGAAACACAAACCATGTATTAAGAAGTTGACATGTGCAGCATTGAAAACAACACGCAGAAGAATACATAGAAGGCAGTATCTAAGGGAATACACTTCACAATATTAGATACAAAACATATCAAATGGAGGCACAATACAAGGCATAAAGCATAGACAAGGTATGCAAACGGTTTGACCGAATTCCACCTGAGTTGAGAACCATTTTCATTATTCTAAAACGAAACAAAGCTCTTGTGATGAACAAAGGTGATGCCTAATGAAACAATCTGAGAAATAGGCTTAAAAGCTTAACATCGAACTCCATACAGAAAGTATTACTAGGCATGAAGAGCTTAGCAAACCATCCGCGAACAAAGAACCTAAATTAATATTGTAGACATCGAGTTCTTCAAGTTTTTTTTTAAAAGGGTGGAGAGACAATCTAATGCAACTCCTTGACTATTTGGAATACCAAAGCACATCTACAGGATTTGAAACAAACAATGAAGTAATATGCACAAGAAATATCCTCTTAATGCTCTGCCAGCTTTCTCATTTTACTCACAGGCTCTACCGCTTTATGCTGAAGGGTGTTTTAGTCATACACGGGACCTATTGGCAGAGGGGTTACAAGACATGCCAAGCTTGGTCTGCTGGTTACGCAAGCGTTGGTAGCACACTCTAGAACAAATCTTCAGCTGCTTGTTAATTGAATGACTCTGCTCACTAGATCCTTCTCTTAGAATATCAGCACATTTCTATAAATTAATGAATAGTCCAACCTTAGGAATTATAATGTTTCTGCATAGATTCAAGGCAATCTTCATCGACTCATATAAGATATTATGCTTAAATAAAATGAGATGACCTACACTCGGCCAGGCAATGATAGCCAGCTTTCGCAGCTCGGTTTTGATTCAATTATAAGTGTCTCCAAGAATTTGAGAAGGTAAGGACTACCTATTGAGCTCCTTTTAGATTTAGCAGCGGATTAATAGATTTCGATCGGGGAATGGTTAAGTGGCCAAGGGACAACGTTAAGCAAAGTCATCCATCCTACACTTAGCCTATACAAGTTTGACCTCAAAAGAAAACAATTCGAATAGATAGCCAAATAATGAGTAATTTGCAGATAGTTTGTAAGAGGGAAATACAAACTTAGCATCAAAGAAATTATTGATTCCTGAAAGGCTATTGGCGGTGAAGAGGACATCAAATGAACTAACTTGATTGTTTTAGCGCTTGAGCAACAATTTATACACATTCCTATTTTCTACTATTACACAATTGACATACCTACTACTCTTTGGTTGGCCACATATGCACTCGAACACGTCCATGCCTATGAAATCCCTCCTTGGTAGACTACCTATGTTTCCCCACCGAGTCCCCTTCATTCTTCACAGATGCAATATCTCTTCATTCCTTTCCAAGACCGACGCCTTCCTTTCTATAGCCCTCTCTCCTAATAATCCTCCCCGAAGCAGATAGAGACCCTCTTTTCTTTCATGGCTCCATAATAAGGATATTGGATTATTCATTCTCCATTCGCACTTCTTCTCGTTAAATCTCCTGCGCTGAATATATGTGCCCTCCAATCCCTTGAATGCTGCTTCTTTTTTATTTTTTTAAACAAAGATTCCCATTATTTGAAGATGGGTTGCCAAATAAAACAATTCTATGAGATAGGGAGTCCTCTTGCCTGGTAACCGTCGGCTCCCAATTGGGCCTCCATTCCCCCCCTAATTTCCTGCGTGTCCCCTCTTTTTCAATCTTCTTTTTGTATTTTCTGAAGATCGTTGCCAACACTAAAACACCATAAAAGGTCGTTACAGCTCAAAGAATTATTGGCTGCCCCCACTCACGAATTTTCTAAACCGATTTAAGGATAAGGACAGGTGAAATAAAACAAGGAAAACTGCCAAAATCCAAGATCACTAGTCCTAAATAGACTCCACTATCTCAACCCATTTTATTTAATTTTAATTTAGTTTATTAATTCAATAGTCTATTAATAGTATTTCCTTTAAACTTCAACAACTATGAAATATATTTACGATACAATATAATAAGCACCCGATTTGGGTAAATTATGGAGGGGCAATACATGGGTTTATGATATGTATTAATATCAAGATAACAAGCAACTAATTCATGTACTCAATCTCCAAATTATCATATTCAAGTAGCAAAACATAATTTTATTTCTTATTTAACTCTTTTCAGAAAAATACATAGTAAAGTTACTATTAACCTAGCAAATAAACCATATTTCTGGTTATAACCCATATACCATAGATTGCATATATAATACGTAAAAAGTATCTTTCCTTTCCTATTTGTAGAAATAACATTATTAAAAATACCATCATTTAACCTTCTATTTCTAGACTATATATGCTCATTCTCATAAACATTCATATGAATCTCTTTCTTTTATCATACACAACAATCTTATTTTAAACTTGTAGACAAGATAATAAGTAGTTCATAAAACAAATAAAACATGTTTGTAGTTCCTGTTAACCATATCAAACATCCGTTCTGTTGGCAAAATGGTATTTATGCACACGTGGCAATTGGTAAGAAAAGTCTATTTTGGCGTGGCACTTTTTGTGAAATATATGATGGCAATCGGTAAAAGCAGGAAAATTAAAATGGCACATCATAATGTTGTCTAACATGATTTCGGCAGCAGTGATTGTGACCGTAATCTGACAGTCTGAACATATTATTTATTATTCCCTGTTTTTTCTCGCCAAGTGTTGACTTTGCATGGCGGACTCCAAATTGTGATTAAAAGAAGTTATGTTTGTGGGTATTGTTTTAGACCTTGCAAACGGATTTTTGGTTCATTTCTTCTCTGCGAATAACAAGATAATTTCGTTCTGCAAAACAGAAAGGTCATTTGATGGGTATGGTTACATTAACAGGCAGGTTCATTGTTTGTATTTTGAAATGAAGTTACAGGTCTATATGAATTTAATTTTCACAGAAAGAGTAAAAGATTTTCTTACATATTTGATCTTTGCTCACATGTATGAGGATCTGGGGCAAATTAAAAAGGAGAAACTTCTCAGGATCGGGCAGAGTCTTGGGCATCACAGGTATGAGGTTTTGCATCTTTGATATCTTCTAAAGAGGGTTTCAAACCCGGAATATTTCTACACAGTTTTAGAAGATTGAATAAATTTTGGGTGTTGAACCCAGGATATTATATACAGTTTTTTGTTTGTTCAAAACAAAAGGAAATGTTCAAGCATTTCCAGTCAGTTGCAATGCAAAATGACGTTATGGAAACTATTTTCGAGTATCTCAAAAATGAAATAATTTGGAAGCTTATAATGATTACCAGTTTTTGACAGAAACAAATTCGTAAACTAAAACTGTTTTGTTAGTTTCTCGAAAAGCATTTTTAAAAGGAAGTTTGTGTAACAAACTCTAACTGGTTCAGTTAGATACATGTAACTGATCTGATTCGAAGTTCATTTCTATAAATATAGCACTTGTAATCTTTAGATATATATGAGTGTGTGTGAAAACATATTTATATGTATCTAAGGATAAGAGGCTTGAAAGTTTTTATCATAAACTTGTGTACATATATGAGTGACATATACACATTTGTATATGTATATGAGATGTATTAAAATCTCTGAGCAGTAGTTGCTGCCAATTGTAAAGGATTGGAAATCAATAAAGGATACAGGTTCATGGAGTGGTTTTTCTCCCTATGACAAAATCGTGAGGTTTTGGAGGGTTTTCCACTCAGCACAAATTGGGTGTCTCTTCATTTTGTGAGTTACCATTACTTTATGTTTATGGTGAATGTTTACATTTCTCTTGCATAGATTGAATATATTCAGTTATGAGTTGTTTATTGCAAGAATTGAAGAATTGTAATGAATTTTGAAATAAGGTAATAAGGTTCTGATTCACCCCCCCCCCCTCTCAGAACCTTGGCACTTCCAACAGTTCCAACTATCGAATGCAACAAGCTACCTCTTGAGACCTCTAGCTTTCCAATGCTTTATCTTCCACTTTCAATACAACTATCCAATTGCTTAGAAAATATTACCCAACCTCTTGTATCCTGCTATTATTATTTTAAAAACTGTTATTCAAACTTTAAAAGTTGTTATTCAAACTTTAAAAGCTTAAGAACAATAAACACAAACACTACGCTTCTTTACAATGCTTCACAACCAACAAAATAAAATGCAAACTTCTAGTTTTTATAGACAAAACTACTCCACTTTCATGCTTCCCACTACTGCCAATTATGGCACCACATTTATGCAAGATAAAACCAAATTCAGTTTGATAACTACCTCTTTTAAGAAGCTCGAACCACTCTCTAAAAAGCCATGATTCATTTACAGTTTAGAATCATTTAAAATGTAGATTTAAGATTCTTAATGACTCTACTCTCCACACATATAGAAGGCTATTAAAATATTTAAAAACACTCTCTAAAACCTCTTTAAACTCCCATGTTGAAATTATGTCTCTATCGATTCAATGCAGTTTGCTTATATTTGCAAATATTTGACACTAACCCCATGTCCCCATGCAACTACTTAACTCCATTTTCTACTTAAACTTAAGTAGCGGGGGTGTTCCCATGGAAATTTAAAATTATGGAATAAAGATAATTTAGATTATTTTCCTATTTTAGTGGAACAACTACTATTTAGAAATTAAAAATAAGTTGTGAAAAAATAGGGGGGCTGAAAATAAGCAACAAATGCTTAATGTGAAAAATGCTAGGTGGCTTCATAAATTTTCTTCCCTCCTTTTCATTTGCCTTCAATTTTTCTCTCCAAATTTTATTTACATAAATTATTATTAATATTATTCATTCATGTAAATACATAGACAACAAACAAGCAAAAAATAATGTTTAAGATGACTGCTAAAATATAAGCAACAAAATTAAATATCCATGGGACCGCCAACTCCACAAATTACTCCTAAAAAAATTAAGTAGTGACTACTAAAGGAAATAAGCTAAGTAGTTGCATGGGGACTTACCCTAAGTGGGGAAAATCTCAAAAAAAGGTTGATAAAATTTCCTCAAGAATAGGCACTTAAAATCTCTTTAAACTACCTATTGATTTTGCTGGGAAAAAAATCAAAAGGTTGACTTAGTCACCCATTTTAAAGGGGTCGACCAAAGACTTTACAATGTTGTTTTAAATACTTCAAAACTTCAAACCATGTGCCACTTTGTGGCTATCTTTATTCATTATTATTGGCTATTCAAACTGCTTATTATTTGGCATGTGAGACATGCACATGTTGCTATTAAAATGTAGATTTAAAGGATTGCTTAAAGCATTTGTTACTGTAATTAGGGAAAAATATTAAGGTTAATGCAATAAAGCATATAAATCAAGCCCTAATAAATAATGAAGTACAAATGAGCATAAAGACATAAAGCATAAAACAATAATACCAAATCTTCATGCCACCATTGGTTCACCTCCATTGCACTTATCCATTTTGCTTGAATATGATAATTGCCCTCAGATTTGAGTGTGCAATAATAAGCCTATGACAAGTGACTAGCAAAATATTAAAGATTGTTGTCTCACACTGGCAACAAATATTTGCATAATATGTGTAGATAATGAAAATGACAAGGGTAAGGTCTTTCATAGAAAAGACAAATTTGAATGAATAGTTGAGATTGAATGCCAATAAGATGTCTTAATCAATGGCCAAGATTGAAAGTTGTAGTATGAAATAGGGTTAGGGCTAAATTAGGGAAAATGATAAGGATGAAGGGTTGAGATTGAATTATGAGATAATTTAATCAAGGCTACGATTAAATGAGATGTCAAAAGATAAGATTTGATGTGAAAAATAAGATTGGCATGTATAAAGAGGTGATAGGAGAAATTAAATAATAAAAATTATTTAATTTAGGTGGCCAATGAATAATTAAATAATTAAACTAATTATTTAATTATAGAGGAATGTGACAAAAGGAATCATTTTGAACTAAATAATGATTTAATTCAAAATTCAAGAGTGGACCAAATTAAATTAATTTAGGAGAGAAAAGGCTGATGAATAATTAAATAATTAAAAATAATTATTTAATTATAGTGGAAAGTGGATAAAAACTAAATAAATAAGAATTTATTTAATTTTAGAAAGAAAAAGACTTAATTAGTGACGTAATTAAATAAATAAAATTTATTTAATTAATCAAGGAGGAATAAAAATAAAAAAATTAATTAATTAAATAATTAAAATTATTTAATTATCAAAAACAAAAAAAGAAATGATGGAGTTTAGAAATCACAAACCTGGGACAATTTTTAGTGTCTATAGTTACCATTAAAGCTCACTCATCATAGCATGCTGTTACAACCACTACATGGCTTATTAACTTGGAATTACTTTGTATTTCAAACAAATATCATCTAGCTATCATGCAATCTTCTAGTAAGGTCTATAATTATGGCTTTTCATGCCTCAAGAATATATCAAATATCGTTAGCCTTTGATTGAGGCTTTTCCTCTCGAAGAGTTGTAATATATATTACCTTTTCTTTGTAATATTTAATAGACATGAAAAGTACTTATTACTTTATAATGTATCTATTTATATATATTCTTGTATGTATACAAATGCCTATATACATATGTATCTATACGTATGAGTATATATATGCCGATTATTGATTATCAACAAATTATATACACATATGCTCATTTATCTTTATGTATAAATGCATATGTATGTACATATTTGTATATACCATATATATATATATATCAAAATGATTAGACTATTTGATCTTAAAGCATACATGATCATTTCTACATATAAATATCATTATGACAAAATCGATCATACTAATTCAATTTTGATAATAATAATAATATCTAACGATTAAAACGTTAGTAATTAAATACTTATAACCTTATTTCTTTCTATAAGGACACCACACTTGACTCAACTTAGGTTAACATAACCAAGAGACACAACTTAAGATCAAACTTACTCATTTTTTAAAGTATCCAAAACTCGACCTTTGCACAAATAATGAACTCAGATGAAGTTTTACTATTCAGTCCTTATCCATACCGTTCTACCGGGTGATACTCTCCCTCTTCCACTAGAGGGCATGAAGTCCTTCTTATGTATCCACTTGGAAAAGAAACACATAGTTATCCATAACATTTACATCGCATCTATATCATTGCATATTCATCAATATTTCCATTAAATACATAAAACCATTGTATTGCATATAATTCATCATAACATTCATCTTTCAAAGCTACATAATTACGCAAATCATCCATGTTTATAAAATAAGGTGAAAAGTAAATTGTAATTCAAATATGGGGTGTAACACTATCACTCCCTTTTTTATATATCTCTAATTATCATCTCTCTTCTCTCTATTTATCTTCCTCACTCTATCTATTTATATATATCCCTCTCCCTAGATCTATCTATATCTCCATATCTCTCTCTCATATACATACACACTCCCTATTTATCCCTCCTACCTCTATATCTCTCTCCCCTCTCTCTATTTCTCTCCCTCTGTCTCTACTAGTTATCTCTATCATCTTTCTCTCTCTCTCTCTCTCTCTCACTCACTCACTTACTCACTCACTCACTCACTTTCTATCTATCTATCTATCTTCCTCTCACTCCTCTCTATCCATTTCTATCCATATCGTTATTTACTAGGCTATCTCCCTATCCCTCTCTATCTCTATATATCTCCCTCTATCTATATCTCTCCCTCTCTCCCTCTCCCCCTCCCTCTCTCTCTTTATATTTTGAGCTATCTATCCCTCTCATATCCCTCTTCTTTTCTATCTCCCTCTCTACCTATTTCTCTTCCTTTCTCTCCCTCTCCCTCTCCCTCTCCCTCCCCCTCTCCCTCTATATCTCTCTATCTATCTATCTCCTCTCTCAATTCCTACCTCCCTATCTCTCTCTATCTTTATCTCTCCATGTACCTCTCTTTATCTCTCCATCTATTCTCTCCCTCTCCCTCTATCTATCCCTCTCTCATTATCTCTCTCTATTTATCTAAATTCCATCTCTCTATCCCTCTCTCCTCTCTATTTTTCTATCACTCTCCCTCTCTCCTCTCTATTTTTTTTATCACACTCCATCTCTCCCTCCCTCTATCTCCATCTCCATATCAATATCCATCTCCATACCTATCTGTGTATATATCTCTCTCTCTATTGATAAATTCTACTTTGATGATCTCCCTGATTTAGAGGTTTTTATAGTTGTGTTTGGAAGCTAGTTCCTAATGAGGGGGTGTGAGGGGCATTGCCCCCATACTATTTTTATTAGGCAATGAAAAATTTTCTTACCCCCCTTGGAAGGGTTTTGGGGTAGCACCCTTGAAGAGATTTGTTTTATTTTCATTTTTGTAAAATGGAAGCATGACTATGTAGAGGGAGAGCAAGGCTTGCATGTTTTCTTCTCATAAATGTGAGTCTATTATAACATGATCATGTTATAATGCAAGCTGTAAGGTGCCTGACCAAAATTGATCCAAAAACACTGATTTGCTGCCTTTGGTATTTTGTCAAACACTTTGCTGACGAACTTCTTGTTTGCTGTTTATTGTTTCAGTTTGCTTTGTTTGTGGCTTTCATGATTGCAATGATGAATTAAAGTTCTCAAATAACTTCTAAATTGCTTAAACAACTTCCTAACATGCAAATTATGCAATTCTTTTTATATTTTTGAATGTTTATACATGAATTAACTATGCAAATATGCACCGACAGCTGTAAGACATTTTGTCAAACCGTTTGTGTGCAAAATACATGAACTAATACAAAGTACAACCAATTGGCATTTAATCAAATAATTAGCAGCCAATCCTTCAATGCTTTTATTTGCTAACATGAATGAGATCTACAAATGATGAGATTTTGCAAATTAACTACTCTTTATATCATCCAAATTCTAGTGATTGTGATTACAATGATAAGCTGTTCCAAACAACGATTGGACTCCACACCAAAAATGATGTTTTCAGATCTATCCTCTAATATGCAAAAATGTTGATTATCAGATTGTCATATCCTAAAAAACTGATCACTTCTCCTCATAGGACGATTATTACAGTGCAAAGTATTATTGAATGATGCAAGCTAATACAACAATAATATTATGAAGAACCTGGACAGCTGATGCAACATCAATGATGGATTCGGTTCTCCCAGATGATGATGAAATTTTCTTCCAAAATGAAGCGCCCAGCTCTCTAACAGACCTGCGTATTTCTTCCAGCCTCATATGAATTTTTCCTAGCCAATGTTCACAAAATCGCACCATAAACATGTGCGCCCAGCTTCATGAGAACTCACGAATTATGATAGCAGCTGTACATGAAATCGTCCCAACTTCTCTATGCAATTTCACCCTCAATGATCTTCACTCGATTTGTCTTTGACTGTGAATTATCTTCAATGCAATGCATCCCTCTTTAAGCAATCGATCTGCCCATAGGAACTCTCATCCACAAACTGCCAAGACTAAGATGAAAATGATGATGTGCAACAGCAAATTCGTCCACTCCAAGTCTGAAAGTCTTCAATCAGCAATCTGCAATCCCCTCCTAATCGAATTTCTCTTTATTTTTCAAAATTTGGCTACAAGCCACAAAATTTTTACACAATGAGAAGAACTGAACTATTCTCCTCTCTCAAGACTAGTTAAGGTTGGTGTTGCACAACCAAAACCAGCAACATAAGAGAATTTGACTTCTCTAGCTAAGACAAGCATTCAAGCTCTCCAATATTTAGAAAATGTATTTGACTCTAGGATATCTCAAATGCCCTTCAAAAGCTTTCTTATAAAGAAATTGCAAGAGATTTCAAGAAGCTTCTAGAATAAATTATTATTTTATTCTTTTGAAGTGACTTTTTAATATTATTTTATTTTTAGTCACTTTAATATTAAATTAATTAAATATAAGGTTACTTTTTAATATTTAATTTTTTTAATAATCTTTAAGTAATTAATTTAATATATTATCCTTATTGCTCCAAATTGGGGACATGACACAAGCACATTATAACACGCTCGTGTTTTTCCCTAGATGTGGTTGTGGTCACTTTTTGGTCCCCCATCTTTCTATAATTACCATTGTATTTAAAGTTATTCATTAACATTCGATTGGCAAGAGGACGATCATTCAAATATAGTTCACATTCAACAAAAAAATGCTAGGAACACTGTCACTAGTGCTTTATAACAAATCTAGATGTACATATTCATCATGTAGATATTTACATAGTTGAATCTTATTTTTTATTATTTGGTATGATAGTAAAGTCAATCCTTTTTTGAGGGTTGACCTAAAAGAACTTGTCCACTAGTGATCTAGTAGTTTTCCAAATGTATTTGTAAATACTACCAATCTTTAGAGTGGAGGAGAGGGGAGAAAATTATGTGAATGAAAGAACAAGAGTGTAGAACTAGCAAGATCAATTTTGTGCAGATGATCTAGAGACATGAACTCAAGCCAAATAGAGACATGTGTGCTTTACCAAATATAGGAAACAAATAGATAAAGAGGTACAATTCCAAGGCTAAATGCATAGACTCTAGAATCTTCATTAAGGTCATTGATCTTTGGTCATATAATTTAGTACATTTTCTTTCAAATTTAATTAATACAATTAATATTTAATGTTTCAATTGTCTAATATATATACTCACAAACTCTTTAACTAGATTAGTCCATATATTTATTGTTTACATTAATTGATTAATCTAGACAACACTTTTTGAGGAAATTATATTTTCCTTTACAATATCTTACTTCAAAAAACTTAAGGTGCAACATACAAACATAATTTATATCATTTTTTTGAAATAAACATGTGCAACATAATTACTATCCTCTTAATCTTTTAGTTCTAGGATTCCAATAAGATTAGTTGCAATAAAAAAGGAAAAATAAATAGATATTTAAGCTTTAAAATAAATCTAGACAAATAAAATTAAATTTATGGCAGCTAATGTTAATTATCTTAGATATAATGGTTATGATATATAATGAAACTAAAATAAATAAATGCTTGTAAATTAAATGAATAAAATAATCATATTTAGGTGAAAATTTGAATGTATCTGTCTAAATGTCTAAAAATGACTCATCAATAAGTAGAAAATTTAGTGATGGTCAAAAAATATTATAATATATAGAAATTCAATGTCTATTTATCTAGGTGACTTCCATAATTGTGAGATCTATCACACACTTGTAGATCATCTATCATGTTCAAATGTTGATCTAATCCATCTAAAAGGATTTGATCTCTATAAAGTCTCTAATTTTTTTTACATATGTTTTGAATCTTATAAAAACTAGTTGTTTGTTGTTGGGAGTTTGCCACTAATAATGAATATGTCTTCCTTTAGTCAAAATCTTAAGATACTAAGTCAATGACTTTTAAAAATGATCAAAGATAGTAGACAAACAAGCAAAATATATCTTAAGTAAAAATTAAGATACTTTAAATCAATAATAGGGTAAGTGCACCAAGATGGTCGCACTTTTGTGGCCAAAAAAGAAAAAAAAAGCTCAAAACGCGTTCGCGTTATAACGCGAACGCGTTTTGAGCTTTTAAAAGCAAAAAAAAAGCAAACTCAAAATCATTTCTCATTTCCTTTTTGCTGTGTTTTAGCTCCGCCCGCGGCCAAAAACCCTGTCATACGCGCTCGCGTTTTTGGAGAGGTCAAAATCATCAAGAGCAATTGGATTTCTTCACAAATATGGCGCCACGACGACGAAAAGATGCAAGAGGTAAGTATTGTTTGGTATTTGTTTTGAATTTGTTAGTTTTAAATTGATTTTGTTTGTTTTAGTTTAGAAATGAATGTTTTTTTTTTTAATTTGTAGGAAATCGTCAACAAGAGGAGGAAAATCCTCAACCAAATCAACCTCAACCACAAAATCAACCTCCCCCACCATTCTCTCAATACCCTCCTGGCACTCAAGAAAATTTGAGGAGTGAAATTGAAAACAATAGAAAAGAAGTTGAGGATCTTATTAGTAGGTTGAGTGATCAAAATTCTTCAACCACAGAAAGGATACATCTAGCAAATTCATTGAAGGATTTGTTAAAAATGTGGATGCAATTACCCAACAAATATCCTGGATGGCAAAATAGGAGGCAAACATCGAGGGCATATTATGCAGATAAATTATCATATAAACAAGTTAAAGATTTAAAGATTACTAAAGGAGATTTGTGCTCTCTATTCACTGACCCTAGAACAAATCAAAATCTCACCCTCAATGCAAAGAGGTTTCCTATCCATTGGTGCCACCACCTAGAGATTAGGAACCATTTTTATGACAGATGGTATATGGTCTTTGATTACCCACCGTGCAATAACTGTGAAGTCCCCAATATTTTCTTAGGAAATTATACTGTGAGTTTGTATTGAACCAAATCCTAGATTATTTTGATATGAGGGAGTTCTAGGGGAGAGGTGGGGGTCGGC
>VDFB02168118.1:72735968-72777306 GCA_007258455.2 Sequoia sempervirens
CACTTAGAAAATTAATAAAAAATCAAATATTCATTAAAAAATTATCAGAAAATATCCAGTCCTTACTACATACTATTATCTAACTTCTGACCAGAGCAATTTTAAAAATACTAAAAAAAAGTCCACCGTGCTCGGGTCACACAAGAGTTGAACAACAGTAATTTGTGTGTGTCCCTCTTTTGAACCCCTTAATCTCAACCATTTTCAAAATAAATTAGTAGTTTAGAAAGTAGACTCGGAGCACTGCGGTCTTTGTTTTTGTTCCATCAAAAAAATTTAGTGTAGCTATCCTCAATTTCACGTCCAAGGTCAGTATTTCCTGATTTCAGAAAAAAAGTGGCCACTTAAGCCCCTTTTTTGGGAACCATCTTGGTGCACTTACCCAATAATAGATAATTAAAAAAAATTAAAGCAACCAAATTCTAAATTTAGATTTTTTTCAACAAATTACATAATAAATTTTAACTAGAAATTGCACCTTGGTGTGCAATGGGTACACCAAAGAGGTGTGGAAGGTCCATTAGGAAAAAATCTAGTCTATGTTTTTTTCATAAATTTGTGCAGTACATTAGATCAATTGGTAGATCATTTAGCGAATGATGGTATCTATGCAACTATCTTAATGGTGAAGTGATAGCTTCAAATCAACTATGCATCCACTTGCAGGGATCTAAACATGACTGAAATAAAATATCTGAATAAGGAAGATAATCATGCTCCATTACCAACAAGATCATGTTATGTTTGCAATAGGGAGAGAGAGAGAGAGAGAGAGAGAGAGAGAGAGAGAGAGAGAGAGAGAGAATCATGCTCCATTACGAACAAGATCATGTTATATTTGCAATAGGGGGAGAGAGAGAGAGATAGAGATGGGTATGGAGAGGAGAGGGAGAGAAAGAGTGAGACAAAAGATAAATAGAGATGGAAGAGATAAGTGGAGATGGAAGAGATAAATATGTAGAGAAGGAGAGAGAGGGAGAGATAGAAATATTTTGGAATCTTCTGCACTAGTTAACCACAAGTTTGTCACATGACTCCACATTTTACTCTTCTCTCCCTTTCTATTTTCTCTTTAAATTTTTACCTCCAAAATTTAGTAATTCTAAAGACTCAATAAAGTGGTAATTACTTAAAATAAGTAGGAAAAATAATCAATAGATTGGTAGTTACTTAAAATAAGCAAGTAAAAAAATATGATGGGCTCACCATCCACAAAAAATCTCCTAAAAAGTTTGAGTAGTGGCTCCCAATAAATTTAGCTAATTGGTTGTATGGGACCTTGCTATAAGTAAGCAAAGCAATCTTTCACAACCTCTTTCCCAACACCACTTTGTAGCTACATATGTGGATCTCCTTTTTTATATAGAGAGACTCATTTTAATCCTATAGCTGCTTTTTTTTTTCTTTTTTTTTTCCATGGTACTATCCTCAGAGTAAAAGATAGATGCACGGGGAACAACCATGAGAGCATATCCTAAGATAATGTAGGAATGACCATACTTTTGTAAGGTTTTTGAAATTTTAGTAAGAAAATTTGTCCAGGGATCAAGAGGAGGAACTTGAGATTTCGTAGAACAACATAGAAGTGTTTAGGTTATTCATCTACCAAGTAGTAGCCTTTTGAGATTTCACAGAACAACATAGAAGTGTTTAGGCTATTCATCTGCTAGGTAACAACCATTCCTTGATGTAATTCTTTTTCCAATTTATCCAAAAAAATTATAAAACAAATTTTTTATACTCATTCCCTTTCAACATTGATGCAATGGGGGGGAGGGTCCTACAAACACACCAAACACAATTCCAATCTGCAAAAACAATTGTCAATTCACAATTTCTTCAAAAAACTCTTCATTTCATCAGATCAACTATTTTCCATTGTAGCATAGGGAAACCACTTAATCGAGTATAAGTCCACAATCTCACCCTTTCATACCACAACTCAACTCACATCAGGGACCCATTACAGAGCTTAACAACATATCAATCAATCACCAATGGTCATTTTGCAACAACTTGCTCAAAATAGGGATCTTATGCCTTCTAGGGCTCAAATTAACCCTCTTTTTCAAAGGAACTACTATCTATCTTTTCGAAAAATCTGAAAAATATTTGGGGCAGCAATTCATAGGTGTTCAAACTCAAGATTCCACCACTATTTGTTAGAGATTCAATTTCCCAGTAGCCAAACCTCAAAACCCTCAATTTAAGCCTAGAAACGTTAGGGCTTATTGAAAATGACACTTGCCAATCACCCCAAAACCCAAAATTTGCTCAAGACAGGTCTAAAATAGTCTGCTCAAGCTTAATTCAACATAAAATTATGCTACCCAACACAAAACCTCAATTTGACTCATCAAAACCTCACTTTTCACATGGAAAACTCAAATTCTCCTCTTAGGGCTTCACACCCAACATCATTTTAGACCTCCCCTTCTCTCAATCACCATTCTCACACCTTCCCCTAATAAATTATACCCATTCCACCAAGAAACAGTTCAGACATAAAGGTGGAATAGGTTCAATACATGTTTAAAACTTCAAACCCTCAAATACCCTATTTTTTGGCCGATTTGAGAAAACCTTCAATAAAATGCACTAAACTTGAAAAACCTTCAAAATGAATTCAAATAAGAGATATAACAATATACAATGCCATTCCAAAAACAAAATGAATCAAGGAAATGTTGTACGAGTCGTACAAGTCTATACAAGAAGGGAAAAAAAAAAGAAAAATTTGGAAAAATAGTGCTTTTTCAATTGGTTATTGTTTCAAAACTTCAAAAATCAAACATATATTGATGCTTTCCTCCTTTATATGCTTTTTCCCACTCAATCCAACCGTTCTAACTTCTACTAACTACCTTTTGAAGGCTTGTGACCATTGGTCTCCCAACTCAGCCTTTTACAACTTTTAGATTTTGCATTTTTCCATAAAACAATTTTTTTCCCACCTTTTGCAATTTTTTTTTTAAAACTAAAACTCCTAATCACCTAATATGACTCAAATATGATCCATTACATCATGAAATGGTCTTGAGACCTTATTTTAATACAAAATTTCAAAAGTCCTATAATCTACTCATCATTAACCTTGATAGACAAAATTTACTTAATGGTGCTCCTGCACCAAACATGTGGAAGCCAAACAGTGCTTTGTGAGTGGCACAAGACCATATTCATACAAACTGGCCTTAAAATTTTTGGGCAGCAATAGCTAAGAAAAATTAGAAGCACCCCTTCCATGAGACCACTACCACAGCCAAAATTGGACATAACCAACTCGAGGGGTCCTTCCATGGGGACCACCACCCAAGCCAAAAATGGTCATGCCCAAGTGAAGCTCCCCTATTTGGGTGGCTCAAAAAGATAAACAGGCACCAAAAGGTACAAAAATAAATAAATAAATGAGCTTTCACCACTATCACTCCAGAAAACTCACCTGCAATACAAATAATGCAGAAATTTTTATATTTTTTAAATTCCTACTTTACCCAAAATAGATCTAATGCTAAAGAGACCCATGGACAAGCTAGTACTTAAATCCAGATTTCCCAACATAGCCTAAACCTGCTACTCAGCCCTGTCCTCATTCTATTGACAAGGCAGAATATTTTAGCTTCCTGCATTACCTATATTTCAACCCAGGCATTGTACATTACAACCCTGATGTTGTTGACAATACAGAATATCTCTACTTCATGTAAAACCCGGTTCTAAAAAAATCATGTGCGAACTAGAAGTCTAGAACTCAAGCCTGCAATTCCCAATACAACCAGAACCGACTTAACCAACACTGTTAAGCACCAAACACAAAATTAGTACTGTTGAAAATTCAGACTGTTTTAACATCGCGTATTATCTTCCACACCCTCAATGACATCGAAAATCCATTAACCATATAGGAAAAACTTGACAAGTCTAATTTAGAAGGATGCTATCATCCGCAGGTGGATATTAAGAAATTTCAAATTAGAAAAAGGCAGTTTTGGTTGCACAAAGGGGCATGTGCACTATGTTGCTGATCAGATAGGGGACATAAAAATCCTGCCAATATTAACTTCTTTTGTTGAATATGTTCTGAAAAGAAAACACTGGCAGAAGATTGAGCTTACCACTGTTGATGGAGCAATGGATGCATCGTATGATTTCTCAATGCAAGAAAATTGCCAACTACAACTTGCTTTTTGTGAGATAAGTTCTGCCGTAAGACTTCAAGCTAAGGGGGTGCATTTGTTCTGAAGATCTTTTACCGTTTCTCTGAATCTACTATAACTTTATTAAAATTATTGTATCTTTGTATATACATGTAGATATAGTAAGATTGAAGACAACTCGTATTTGTGGCTCAGAACGGTACATTGTGGCTTGAGAATTTCAAGGATTGACACATCTAGTAGAGGAAAGGCTAATGGATTTAGCTACTGATTGGTATAAAACCCCTCAGAATGGGCAAACTAAAAGATTAAGGATTTTGAATTGTCCTTCCAGTGACCTTTATGAAACTCTGTGCCTTTGTAATGTTGTAATTGCTGAAATGCAACATAAAGCTATTACAAAAGCTATTCAGGTTGCATCAGTTTTGCACTTGGGACCGCAACAATTGGACACCTATTTTTCAGTCTTTCACTTGGGTGTTTAGATTTGCACCCTGCAGGTATGCGTCTCTCCTTTTTAATATTAACAATTGCATTATTGTCTTCTGCATGTTCCGTTTGTAGGTTTTACCAAAAATTTTCAACTATTTGAATTCGCAGAGCCACACTATAGAATAATTTTAGATTAGAGATTTGAGATACATATACTTAAACATAACAACTTAAGTCTGGATACAATTGTTTAATGGTTTTTCAATTTATTAATTTCCCAGGCAAACCCCCATGTTTGGTTTGAAATGAATTATCCACTAAGCTTTCTTGCTGAAATAGATTATCACTTAATGTCCCTCTTGCTACAGATTTTCTTCTGAACCTCTGTCTGAATAAATCCCCCAGACCCTTCACATGAGTGCACAGAAACAAACCTGGGACTGCAACTACAAATGGGACAAGATCAAAGTTCTGCATAACTTCCCACATTTTGAAAAATGTACGATTCAGCATTGAAATGGCTACACAAGGAAAATTTTCATAGGGGTTCACTAACTATGCAGCCAAACCCCAAATATCCATACCAAACCTAACCCTAACTGACATAATACTATATTTCATCTCGACAAGACGTTCATACTATTGTTTAAAAATACCATTTGTCATACTCAGACTAGGTAGCAAATCAGAGGAAAATTTCAGATCCTCAAGAAAAGCATACCCTAATTTTGGAAACCCTAATTTGTCATTACCAATGCAAAGAGGAAATTTAAGGGTTTTTTCTATTGTTGAGGTAGGGAAGGCCTCGAATTGTCGAAGATCGCCAGAGGCTTCTTTGATTGTCTTTTCTTCATTTCAATAGCATTTTTAAAGATTTTTTTTTTTGGGGTTTCTTTGAATTAGACGAGGGATGTGGAAATTGTTGACTTACCTGATAATCGAGGCGCGTTTGCATATGATCCATCCCCAGCGGAAGAAAATCGCAAATCCTTCGCAAAATGTTAATGAATCGTTCATTTATTTGTCAAAATGTGAAAAAATACATTCACGATTTAATCATTTTTTTATCGGAAATAATTCATTGTTGTTCGGAGCTCGAGAAATTAAAGTTGGACTTAAGAAGAAACTCGTTCATAGCATTGAGTAGCTTCTACCAAAAAATTAAAGAACTGATATAGTTTCATATATTTCTTCAAAATAATCTCCTATCCAATGCCGCAAATCATATTGTAGGTAGATTGTAATTTTTGCAAGAACGCATTATTTTTGCGTTTTCGTAGAGACAGAGAAATAATCAACTGGCGTGCTCTGAAATTATGAGAAAGAGTTTAATATAGTGTTCATTAGAGGAGCTCAGATACAAGACCCAGATTCTTCTTGGATTCCAATTCCATTCCCTGTCCCATGCAATAATAGGGAGAGGAAATTTGAGTCCATTTAATAACTTCTATTTAATGCTACCTTTATCACTCAATTTTATTAAAAAAAATTTAATAATTAAAGAAAAGAATTAAGAATGTCTCAATTTTCTCATTAGAATTCTTCAACACTACATGTTGTTAGAGAGGTTGCAACTAGTATCATGGAGATTATTTAACATTTCGCATCCGTCCAACCTTAAGACCTGCAGCTGTGACAGGTTGCAGTGGTATCTGGGAGGTTATTTAATTTTCCACACCCTCTCAAGTCCAAGCACTGCAGCTGTGACAGGTTGCCAACGGTATCAGGGAGCTTATTTAAGCTTTCACACTCTCTCAAGTTTAAGTGTTGTAGCTGTGACAGGTTGCCAATGGTATCAGGGAGCTTATTTAACCTTCCACAAACTCTCAAGTCCAAGTGTTGCAGCTGTGACAGGTTGCCAATGGTATCAAGGATGTTATTTAACCTTTCACACTCTCTCAAGTTTAAATGTTGCAGCTGTGATAGGTTGCCAATGGTATCACAGAGGCTATTTAGCCTTCTACATCCTCTCAAATCCAAGCACTGCAGCTGTGACAGGTTGCCAATGGTAACAGGGAGCTTATTTAACCCTTCACACTCTCTCAAGTTTAAATGCTGTAGTTGTGACAGGTTGCCCATGGTAGCGGGGAGTTTATTTAACCTTCCACACCCTCCCAAGATCAAGTGTTGCAGTTTTGCCAGGTTTCCGATACTATCAGGGAGGTTATTTAACCTTTCACACGTTTCCAAGTACAAGGACTGCAGCTGTGACAAGTTGCCAATGCTATCAGGAAGGTTATTTAACTTCCACACCCATCCAAATTTAAGAAGTGCAGCTGACAAGTTGCCAATGGTATCAGGGAGGTTATTTAACCTTTTACACCTTCTTAAGCTCAAATTGTGCAGTTGTGACAGGTTGCCGATGGTATTAGGGAGGTTATTTAACCTTTCACACCATCTTAAGTCCAAGCGCTGCAGCCATGACAAGTTGCCAATGGTATTTAACCTTCCACATGCTCCCAAGTCCAAATGCTTCAGCTGTGACAGGTTGCCAACGGTATCAGGGAGGTTGTTTAAACTTTTACACCATTGCAAGTCCAAGTGTTGCAGCTGTGACAGGTTGCCGATGTTATCTGGGAGGTTCTCTATTGTTTCAAGCCATTCCAAGTCCAAGTGCTGTAGCTGTGACAGGTTGCCAATGGTATCAGGGAGGTTCTTTAACTGTCTACAGCATCCCAGGTCCAATTGCTGCAGCTGTGACAGGTTGCCAATGGTATTAGGGAGGTTATTTAAAATTTTACACCATTTCAAGTCCAAGTGTTCCAGCTGTGACAGGTTGCCAATGGTATCAGGGAAGTTTTTAAAACTTTCACACTGTCTCAAGTTCAAGTACTGCAGCTGTGACAGATTGCCAATACTACCAGGAAGGATTTTTAAACTTTTACACCCTCCCAAGTTCAATTGCTTCAGCTGTGACAGGTTGCCAATGTTTTCAGGGAGCTTATATAAGCTTATACACCCTCTCAAGTCCAAGTGCTGCAGCTGTAACAGGTTGCCAATGGTATCAGGGAGCTTATTTAACCTTTCACACCGTTTCAACTCCGACTGCTGCATCTGCTCTAGATTAAGAAGTGAAAATAAGGGGGACATGGAACGGATGTTGCTGTCATTTACTTGCATAATCTTCAATTGCTTAATGTTACACACAAACTTGGAGTGACCTTTCTTCCTTAGTGCTCTATAGGTCATCCTTATTGCTGTAAGCATCTTATTTATAGCTCTATCTTCCCTATTGCAAGCTGCAGACTCGCATTCTTAACCATATCAAATTTGGAGGAAGCATGGCTCCTGTGTCTTCTGTCATGCCTTCAATGAACACATTCTGCAAATGAAGATAGCGAAGATCTGGTCTGTACAACATTTCAAGCCTGTGTGGATTACCTGCATTGAGCCGAAGGCAAGAAACATTGATGTTGTTGGATAGGGTGCTTGAATGGTCTGCCTTCCATAGTCGGGTACCCTCTCTTTCTTTTTCTACAATAGTTTGCCCCAAATCTCGCAAATGATCATGTATATCAAATGCACCTTTATCATCAATCTTTATTAGTAACTTCATTGAAAGATTAGATACAGCAGTTTCTACCATAGTGTAAAAGGATTTCCAGAAAACAATTGGTAAGCTTTTGTGTTCTCCAACGAAGAAGCAAGCAATGTCAACAAATATTTCCTTTTCATCATCACTAAGAGCACTATAGCTGATGTAAAGCCTTTTGTGAATTTCTGGATTGAGAGTAATGTTTTGAAGAGCTTCCGTCCAGCAACTTGTGTCATTTTGCTTACCATACAAGAAGGATCCAATCACTTCCAGTGAAAGAGGATGCCCCTTACAAGCTTCCACTATTCTATTGGAAAGATCTTTGTAATTGGAACTTGGAGATGCTCCGAGAAAAGCGTGCCAACTAAATAACTCGAGACCTTCCTTTGTCTCCAACCCACTCATCTCGTGGATGCATTCAGATGACATGGGGGCAACAATGAGAATTTGTTTATCTCTGGAAGTTATAATAACTCTGCTGCCAGGGGCCAGCCAATCCCCAACCAAAGCATTCAATTGTCCAAGAGCATCCACATCATCCAAAATAAGCAGCACTTGTTTTCCTCCCAAATGATTTCTAAACAAAGATATGCACTCATCAACACTGTCCACTTCTCCATCGTATTTAGATAAATCTTTGAGAATTTTTTTCTGCAATTTTATAAGGCCTCTAGCCTCTCCAGTAGTGGCACGGACATTAGATACAAATGAAGCAGCTTGAAAATCAGTATAAACTTGACTGTAGACGGCCTTGGCAACTGTGGTCTTGCCAATACCACCAATACCCCATATTCCAACTTTGAGCACCTCATCCACTGAATTGAGATTTAATTTCTGGATAAGAAGATTCTTCACGCTGTCCATTCCCACTGGATGCTTGGCAACTTCTAATGGCACTCTGTCCAATGTCTTAATCAGGTCATTCACCACTGTCTTTACTAATCGAGCTTCGAAGCTACAGTAGCCATGGTCAATAGAGAATGATTTTCTAATTTATCTCGAATGGGTTCAATTTTTTTATTTTTTATATATTTTTACAAGTGGAATTTATTTTAAATAAAATTTAAAAATAAATTATTTATAAGACTAAATTATTCAAAATAATCCAAAGTAAAATCTAATTTATTATCAATAATATTTAGAAAGTTCAAAAATAATTTAGAAAAAAATCATATTTACAATATAATTTAAATTTAAAAAATTTTAATTTTTTTTAATATAAATGAATTAATCCTTTGAAAATTTATATATTTTAAAAAATCAATTAATTATAATTAAAAACTTAATAAATAAAAATAGAAAAACAAACAAAAGTGATTTAAAAATAAAATAAAATTTAAGATAAAATTTTAAAGTAAAATAAATATATTTAAATTTTTTAAATATAAAATAAATCAATAAAAATTTAAAATTAATTTATTGTTGTATAAAGAAAATTGATTAAAATTTATTAACATGTATTTAAAATGATCAAACTATTTGAAAAATACAAATAATGATCATAAATTCTACTACTTAGATTTAAATATATAACAATTTTTATTTTATAATAAAAAAAAAATTAAATAAAAAACAATGTAGACATATAAATTGTATTTTTACAATATATTACATCTCTATTTTTAAATCAACGAATTTATTTATAATCACCTTATATTTTCCCAATTCAAAATAAAAATATAAGCCATATGTAAATAAATATATTCAAAATAATTATGTCACCCATTGTCCAGGAAATAACAAATTAAAACATATCGAAAAGAAAACAATAAGGCTCGTTACTTACCCTTGAGTTATATCTGTGGACCAGCCCGAGCGGCAACACATCTGTAAAAGGGCATTCTTCCACCCATCAATCTCTTCTCTTGGGTGTCGCTCTGAATGGCCATAATGTTTCAGAAATGATTCCTTATATGGACTGGATTCATTTTCAGGATATCTAACATGAGTTAGATCCACATGGTAAAACAGAGGAATAATGAGGCCAGGGAAACTCAACATTGCAGCAGCCTCCTTGAGACACCATATCGAGCTTGCATAACCTTTGGAAAATATAGGAATGCGTATGGCACTGCTCTTGATTGCTTTTTCCAGGCTCTCCCACACCATTTCCCCCTTCTCCAATTTGTCACTGTCTAAGAACACATTCAGTCCTGCTGTAGCGAGAGCTTGAAAGAGATGATCAACCAGAGTCTTTCTCACATCTTCCCCCCTGAAACTCAGAAACACATAATACATCTTATCGCTCTGGAAGGCAAGTTTTCTTGTGGGAGGTTCGTATCTGAGAAAGGCAGGCATTGAGGAACCACCAGAAGTAGATGGGGCTGATGCTTCCAGCTGTGAGTTAATAGTAGATGGGGCTGATTCTTCAAACTGTGCTTTAGAAGTAGACGCCATGAAATTGGATCGAACTGAAGACAGAGAAAGAATAAAAAAAGAAAGAGCAATGAAAAAGGGTTTGTTGAGCAGGTGAGAAGGTGAACTGCAAAGCGTACAAAAGAGAAGAGTGAGTGGATGACAAAGTCAAGAGTGACCAAATGCGTAGATTGAGTGGCTGACAGCCTGTGTTTGAATGGAAAGGCTCGTCAAAGAATGGTGAAGCGTTCATTTCACCAACTCTGAGCAGATGTGGACGGCAGGAGGAGGGGAGAAGCATGTGAGAGGAAGGAATGGAGAATCTGGTAAGAGGGGGATTACACAAGCTTACATGCTTCTTCAATCTTTTGTCCTTTACATATTTTTTCATTTATAAGGGCCCCATTTCTAGAAAAGGAAGAAATCTTTTATATGTGCTTAAATAGGAAAATACATGAAACAAATGTAAAATGATCTATTTCACCAACTGTGAGTAGACGTGGATGATGGAGGGAAATGAGAAGCATTCGAGATAAAGGAGTGGAGAAGTAGGGGGAACTTTCCCTCAACAATCATATATGCCTTTTCAATCTTTCGTTTCCTATAAATGAGGGTCCCATTTTTTTTTATAAGGGTCTCACTTCTTATAGAAAAGTATGGGGTTTGAGTGAAGAAGGATGGAATCTTTTGTTTGTGTTTATATGGGAAAGTGCATGAAAAAATGGAGAAGCGCCTATTTCACCAACTCTGAATAGATGTGGATAGTGAAAAGAGTGGAGAAGCATGTGAGAGGAAGGAGTGGAGAAGCTTGTAAGACGAGAAATTTTCTTAGACAATCTTGCATGCTTCTTTAATCTTTTTGTCCTTTACATACTTTTCCATTTATAAGAGTCTCACATTTACTTTTCCATTTTATAAGAGTCTCACTTCCTAAAGAAAAGTATGTGGTTAGGGTCCCAGTTTTACTTTTCCTTTTTATAAGGGTCCTACTTCCTAAAGAAACGTATGTGGTTTGAGTGAGGGAGGAATAAATCTTTTGATTAATTATTATTAAATGTAAAAAATAATATTTAATTTTTTCTATTTACTAAAATTTAATTTATTAGTTACATATTGGTTATTATTTATAATTATGTTTATGTAATTGTTATATATGTTTAATTTTAAGAAAGAATATTAGTTAGATTGTAAATATAGCGTTTAATATTGTAAAAGTATCATAAAGTTATATTAATCATAGAACATCTATTTTTTTAATATGGTCTTATTGTAATTGTTTGTTTAACATCCCCTTGTTTTAACTCATTTTATCTTGTTTTGTAGTTTTAGTTTGAATAAGTTGTGACTTCATTTGAGCCCATGATAATAGTGGTAACATCTTGGGCATATTGCTATTGCTCTAAAGTAGTACCTAACAAAACAATAGCAAAGCCTAGCATTGAAATTCAAGTTGTATAAACTTGTAATAAATATCTCCACCTCTCTAACCCCTAAAATTTCAAATGCAAATTTGGTTGACCCTCACCTACTTCACTAGTTATTGTGAGATGACTAAACACACATTTACTTGATTTATTGAATTGTCTTTGTATTTTAAGATATTCAATTATGTTCAAATCACACATTTTCACATCCACAAGAATCATTGACATAATAATTGTATTTTAGGAAGGAGCATCTTTAGAGTACTTCAATTGGATTTTCTATAAGAAATCTAAATCCACGTAATCATTTGATAGCACTTATACACATTGCTTGATGTCCTTGATCCTTAGCATGACCATAAGGATATCATTTTCCTATGGTTGAATTAATTGAAATTGTCCCCTAGTAATCTAGTAACCCCCTAAAAGTATATTCTTAAATACTACCAAATTTTGGAGTAAAATAAACATCAACAAATGTGGTGAACTAGAGAGAAAATTTACACAAATTGTACGATTAGATCCACACATCAAAAGATATATTTGTAGGAATGATATAATTGCATGGACTCAACCTGGGTAGAGAGACAAATATTGCATAAAATTGAAGACACTACTCAAATAGGATGGTTCTACTTCTAATCCCAAGACAATCTAAATTATAAAGTTACTTAGAGTCATTCGTCTTCATGGTTGTAGCTACATATATATTTCCTTCTTCACATTTACTTTCCTAAAATAACATTTATCATCAATTATCACTCCCATGGCTCTTAATTAATTATTATAGGGGGTGATCCCACAATACTGATTTACAAATTTTGGCTAAACTAGACATTGAACTAAATCTTTACTTTCGGGCACCTATAGCGGCTAAATCGTGAGGAATTTGAAGATGATGCAAACTAGTGATTTGTGAAATTTTGTCTGTAGATTCTAAATATATTATTATCAAAAATTTTGGAATCAGATTGCACTTTTTTTCCCACCTCCTTCGAAAACTAGTTTTTAACTGTAAACACCATTTTTAAAGAGTGACATCACTGGGTAACACATAACTTTTTTTCTATGAAGGATAAAATTCTATTTTTTTCAAATTTAGATTCGTAACTATGATATCTAGTGCATGGAATTGGTTTCATAGCATTTCATTGAATATTTTTTTCTTAAGTAAGTTTCAGAATCAAACCTTTTATAATTTAGACATGATTCATTGGCTAAAGCATAAATTTTTTGTATTGAAATTCTTTTTTTTTGTTGGATCAAGGACATCAATATCTAATGCACTAATATTTTTCAAATTTTCTTTTTGATAATCTGCTATTTTTCCACGTGCAGAACAGAGAGCTTGGTTTTCGGTGAAAAACCTATGTTTAATCAAACTAAAAAATAAAATACATAATAAAACCAAAACATATTAAAATTATATTCGATGGATAGCTTGTTCCAAGGACTACCATCATCTAGTTGGGTCTATGAAGTCTCCTCCATTTTCATCCTCAACTCGAGCTTTGTAGGGAAAAATTTTGCTAAAATTTGGTGCAAGAGGGGGAGAAGGAGAAAAGGGGGGTTCACTCAAACCCCCTTCGAGCGAACCCCTCTTGACCTTTTGAATGAATGGGGGTTCGCTCAAAGGGGGGCTCACTCGAACCCCCCTTTTTTAAAATTTCTCTTTGTTTTTATTCTGGAAAATGTGAAAAACAAGGGACCCAACATTTAGTAGGGTTTTCTGGAAGAGAGGTTCGAGCGAACCCTTTTTGGGTTTGTTTGGACCCTAAGTTTGTTCAAACCCCCCAAAATCCAAAATTTTCTTCATGGGGGCATTTTTTGCAATTTTTCTTCCTTAACGAAATTGTAAACCAGTTTTGTGGGATCACCCTAGGCTAAATTGTGCCTATATATTTGCATCTTATTTAATATTTAGCCTAGATTAATCTTAGAGAAATGTTATTTCCCTTTACATGTTAGTGAACTTGTCTATTCTTATATGACCTAGTTCTACCCTAGGTTATTTAAATTTACATCTTAGCTCCAAATTTGGAAATCCTTTTACTTTTGTGATTCATATATTATTTCATTGTTAAATATTTTCTTACAAGGTTTTGAGCTTCATTGTGACATCTCTTTTACCTAACCTACCCACCATCGAATGCCAATTAGGGTTTAGTTTTATATTAGATACATATATAGTAAATTAATAGTTTTAGATTAGGTTTAGTTTTATGATTGATATTTTTATATTTAAATTAATATTAAATTAATGAAATTTAACCTTATATCTATTATTTATGCTATAAGATAATTTTTTTCCCAATATTCCATTGAGAAGGAGTGCTTGTATAAACCCTAACATGGCCACTTAATACAATAAGACCAAGATCTGCTTTTATGCTTATGTTGAGAACGACATAGAGGATAATCAAGATTATGGCCATGGTTATTATGTTTCCAACCAATATTTTGATAATGAGCTTGTTAGTTTTGATAACACTTGAAATCCTACACAACTACTTGATATGATTCATAATGTGTTCATCAACAAGCCATATGGATAAGAGATTTTGCAAGAAGTTAGTACCAAGATTTCTTGATCTACTTTTATTTTGATATCTACTTCATTTCTCACTTCTATTATTGATCCATCCTCTCCTATTATCCCTTCCACAACCAATCATCCTTATAGTAATACTATAATTAGTGTTCCACTACATAGTGCTTATTCTTATACCACTTTTCCTCCTTAATATGGCCTTTTTGAAATTTACTCCTCTTGAGATACTTGTCTCTCACATGGTGTACTACATCTCCATGCCGACCTCATCCACCACTACCTAGCCTAGATCACTAGACCTTTTAGTCATTCCACATGTTTCTATCCCTCATTTTGCATCTCCATCCACTTCCTTGCGTACCCTCAATTATAGTTCTACTTCGATGTGTAAGGAAGCTAAGGTAGTAGAACAACTTCCTACACTAATCTTGAGAGGAGAATAATACAAAAAAATTATAGATCTTTAACAGTTATATAAAATTAAATATAAATAAACACAAATATCATGGTGAGTGTAGGATCATAGGGTCCAAAAAGTGGCGATATGAAAAAAAGTGGTTGATGACTTTTTTTAATCCAAATTCACTGAAACAAAAAGGGTTTATTGAGAAAATTGTCATCTTTCTACCAATATAAGATATGCCTTATTTTGAATTTAAAAGATAATTATTATTGATTTTCTACATGCATTGTGATTAAATTCTTGATTGATAGGCTGATTGAAAAATATCTATAATTCTCAAACAATTTCACATTTTTCGAATTTGAAAGATGTGACACATTTTATGCTTCCCATACTATAGAATAAAAAAAAAAATTGAATTTCATAATTTTTTGACCAAGTTATGGTGGTCAAACAAACGAGTTTTAATATTTGGAAAATTTTCTAATAAAAATTCATAACTAACTATTTACATTCAAAAAAATTACAAAAAAAATGTGGCATATCCAAGCATGTGTCCTCTACTTATATTGAAAGTTTTTTTTTTTTAAATATGTTTTCTTGTACTTAGGTTGGTCAGACATACACCCGCTTTTTATTTTTTCCTGAAAATTTTAGTACTACTGCATTGAAATTTCAAATTTTCACCAAATATAATTATTTTTTTCCAAAAAAATACTTGTATCATAGAAACTACATTCAATTTGCTACAAATTTTTTTCTTACATATTTTTCAAATTATGTTAATAACCTATTCAAATTTTTTATGTCAAGTCACCTAACTCTACTTTTCTGAATTCTATTTCCACTTAAGGGCCTAGTTTGGACCCCCATCATCTTGCATTGACCCATCATACATACCAAAACATATGATTTACATGGGGAAAACCCTTTCGGGAGAAAAACCCTACACTCCAAAAGTCACCCAATATATTATTTAGAAATGACAAAGATTGCAATATACTTGCAGAGCAAGATTCTCACACGAGTATCACCAACTAGAGATCTAGAGGCAACACGACTACTATCAAACTCTTAGAATACATCACAATTCACAACCATAATACAATGCCCTCATAAAATAGGAGTTCCCTCTAGGGAAAGTCGTGCTAATAAAATATCGGTTGTCAAATATGAACAATACCTTGGGTAAACCCACAAAAGTGGTTTACAATTCTAGTGAGGAAGGAAAAGTTGCAAAAAATGTCCCCATGCAAAAAAAACTAGTTTTTGGGGGTTCAAACGAACTTTTGGTTTGGGTGAACCCCCTTTACCCCCCTTCGAGCGAACCCATTAAATGCTAGGTCCCACATTTCCTGACAAAAAAATCAAAGAAAATGGTTGCGGAAAGGGGGTTCGCTTGAATCCCCCTAGTTTTCTTAAACCCCCCTTTTCCCACCTTCTCCCCCCCTGGCACCAAAAAACTCTAGAATTTTTCACTTCAAAGCTTGGGTTGAGGATGAAAATGGAGGAGACTTCACCGACCCAATTGGATGATGGTAGTCCTTGGAACGAGCTATCCAACGAATATAATTTTAATATGTTTTGGTTTTATTATGTATTTGTTTTTTTAGTTTTATTAAACATAGGTTTTTCACTAAAAATCAAGCTCTTTATTTTGCATACATGTGGAAAAATAGCAGATTATTATCTTATTTTTTTGAAAAATATGAGTGCACTAGATATTGAAGTCCTTGATCCAACAAAAAACAATTGAATTTTGATACATACAAAAAAACGTTACGTTGTATATGGTCCGCCTATGTCTAAATTGTAATTGGTTTGACTTCGAAACTTGATTAATGAAAAAATATTCAATAAAATACTATGAAACCAATTGGAAGCACTAGATATCATAGTTGTAAATCTAAATTCGAAAATAATAGAATTTTATCATTCATGGAAAAAAAGTTATGTTGTATACGGTGAGCATCACTCCTTAAAAATGGTGTTTACTTAAAAAACTAGTTTTTGAAAGAGATGGAAAAAGAAGTGCAATCTGATTCCAAAAATTTTGAAAAAAATATATTTAGAATCTATAGACAAAATATTAGAAATCACTAGTTTGCATCATCTTCAAATTCCTCACGGTCTAACCACTATAGGTGCCTGAAAGTGAAAATTTAGTTATAAAAAATTATTTCAGTGTTTAGTTTGGCCAAAAATTGTAAACTAGTATTGTGGGATCACCTCCAGGTTATGTATCAATAGTAACTTATGTAATTGCAAGGTTGAGACACATCTTCTCAATGCTATGCCTCTTCCATCTCTCATACTTCCCATGCACAGTCTAATACACACCATACTTCCTTGATTTATAGTACAATACACGTGAAGAAAAATCATCATGTAGATCATGTATTACAATTTCTAAAACACCACCAACTTTATGCTAAACATTCCAATTCTACTTTTGGTCTCAAAAAGGTGGAGTAATTGGTTAATATAATGTCTCGTGAAGGATTAAATGCTTATCCCAATAAAATAATGGCTATGATGGAGTGACATGCTTCTAAACTTATTCTAAACTTAAGGGGTTCCCAAGGAATCATTGGATACTATAAAATATTTATGAAGAGCTATGGTTGTATAGTGGTACCCCTCATAACCCTGTTAAATAAGGGATATTTTCAATGGGATGAATTATCTATACAATATTTAGAGTTTGAAGAATGATATGTGTACAAATTCCATTCTTTCCATTCCAAAATTTACTAAGGATTTTATTGTGGAATGATGCTTTAGTAGATGGTATATGAATAGTTCTCATGTAGGAGGGCACACCCATTAATTTTGAAAATAATAAATTGAAGAGTAAGAATAAGCTCTATCCAATTTTGAGAAGTAAAATCTAGCTATTCTTCATGCAATGAAATAGTGGAGGCCACATTTGATGGGTAAACACTTTAAATTTAAGACAAACAATAATAGCCTTAAATATTTTTTTGGAGCAATGGCTATCTTTTGAAGATAAACAAAGATGGGTCACTAAGATGTTGGGTTGTGACTTTTATATCATCTAGAATAAAGGGAAGAGGATTATAGTGGTTTATGCACTATTTATGAAGGATGAGAATAATGAAGCATTATTGTCTATTGATTCAATTTTGCAGTTATATTGGGTTGAAGAAGATAAAATAGAGTAGAAAAATGATGTTACAAGGAATACCATTTAGTAGTTGCAAAATGATCCTAGTAGTTCTTATAATTTTATTTGGAAGGGAGAATCCATGTGGTATAAAGAGAGATTATATCTATGTGATAATTCTATCATCAAACATAAGATTCTTGAAGAGCTCTGTGGTTCTCTAGTTAGGGATCACTCAAACTTTTAAAGACATATCAACAAATCAAGAAAGAATTAGTTTGGTAAGGAATTAAAGGCAATGTTAAAAAATCATGGTAGATTTTTTTGTATGTCAAATAAATAGAGAGAAAACAGTTAAACCACCCAATATTTTATAGCCCATAGTTATTTCTAATCGACTATGGGAGTATGTGTCCATGGATTTCGTCATAGGCCCTCTGAGATCTAAATGAAAGAGTGTCATCATGGAAGTGGTGGATCACCCTCACTCAATATGCACATTTTATTTCACTAGCCCATCCTTTTATACAAAGTGTAGTGGAAAATAGTTAATGGAGAATACATAAAAGTTGCATGGTATTCAAATGGTTATTGTTAGTGATCAAGGTCTCATTTTTAATAGTAGATTTTGGAAAAAATTATTCTCTTGTTTGGGAAGTCAATTGAATCATAGATCTCTATACCATCCTCAATCAAATGTACAAATTGAGGTCATAAATAAGTGCTTGGAAGGTTATCTACATTATTTCACTTTATATAAACAATCTCAATGGATGGATTAACTACTACTAACTGAATGGTGGTATAACACTTCTTCCCATAGTTTTTCAAGGATGTCACCATTTATGGTTTTATATCCAGATACCATTCCCCATCCATCACATCATCATTCATGGTGAAATTAAGAGTTTAAATTGTGAAAGATCACATGAATTATCAACAATAGGTATTTTCAAGGATCAAGGAGAATTTGGACATGACACAAAATATAATGAAACAATAAGATAATCGACATCATAGATATGTGAATTTTTAAGTAGGCTTGATTATGTTTTCTTTAGATTACAACCTTATAATAATATATCCTTGAATTAACAAACAAATAATAACAAGTTGTTACCAAAATATTATAGTCCATACCAAATTCTATAAAAGATAGTTAATATAGCCCACACGATTGTGTTGCCTCCTTGAGATTACAACCTTATAATAATATATCCTTAAATTAACAAACAAAGAATAACAAGTTGTTACCAAAATATTATGGTCCATACCAAATTGTATAAAAGATAGTTAGTATAGCCCACACGATTGTGTTGCCTCCAACAATAAATATATATACACATTTTCATGTTTCCTATTTGAATAAGGTGACCAATCAACATATTGTGACATAAATAATATTACTAGATCTAGATGAAGAAGGGAAAATCATCTTAGGTCTAAAACTAATTCTCCCAGCACACACAAATAAGTTGAAGCTTAGGATAATCACTGAGTATCTCATTTAGTAGAAGATTTTTCTAGTTGAAGACACCATGAGAGATGAATATTTCATACAAAAACATCCATATTTGAGGAGCATTGAGGATAGTACTTCTTTGAAGAAGGGGTTATTCTATACGGGCCTTATCTTATAGTGTGCATAGGGTTATGAGTAGTTAGCTTTGTTGATTTGATTTTTGACACACCAATATACCTATGCACTATGAAGCATGTAGGGTGGAACAAAAATATTTCCTCTTCTTGAAAGTTGGCTGACCTCAAGAATCCTCATGAAATGAATTAATAGTTTGATAAAACTCTTAGTTGTAGAGCACTTTTCCTAGCTCATTCACAAGGGGCTTCATGGAAGAATTAAGAGCTATTAAAGAAAATAGGAATTTCATTAATGAATTATATCATTAATTGGTCATGTAAACAATCCTTTTTTGATTGCTTCAACTTATTCCCTAAATTTAGTTGTTTGGATTGATTAAAATAGTATTTTCTTACTAAAATTTTAATTTAATTAGGTGAAATTAACAATTTTATTCACAAAAAATTGTTCATTGTTTTTTATTAAGGAAAAAACAAGTTTTGAAGGGACCCGAAACCCTTTACAAACCAAAAGAAAAGTTGCAAAAAGGACAGCTTGTAACCAGCCAAAAAAATTAGCCCCCAAGCAAGACCCATCAAGATTTACATTTAGAACTTCTCTTGTGGGAGCGAAGAGTCATGTTGAAAGAAGGCCTAGAAAATTTTTCTTTCTTGCCCATAACAGTAATCCAACCTTCTTCCACTTGTGTTGCCTTATCCTGCCAAGCCAACACACTTTTTTCCTGAAGATGAATGCTTGCAGCCATTGTCTCGGTGATTTCAACATTATTCTTCTGTACAGGCACAAACATATCAAAAAAGCCACCAGAAATGATAGCCAGAGCACTATCACCTGAAATGGCAGCCTGAGACCCAACCTCTCACTCTTTATTCAAATTTATTCAAACCAAAATAAAGTAGTACAAATCAAGGGCATTACACACCCTTGTCAATTTCCACTAAGTGGTCCAACTTTTGTGACAAATCCGGGGATAATTGACCCCTATCCACAATGTTCCAATTTTGCAAATGATTGGAAGCCCATTTGGCCAAACAATCTGCAACCCCATTCCATTATCTAGGAATGTGATAAATAGTTATATCTTGGCTTATGGAACATTGAGAAGACAATTTGAAAATTATTAAAATTTATATTGATATTTAGAAAAGTACAGTCAAATTTTATCAAAAAATTTAAAATTAGACTTAATATGCATAAATTTTGTATTAAATTTATTTAATCAAATCCATATTTTAAATGAAATTAATAATTTTATAAAAAATAAATTCATAATAGTAGGTAATCCCTTTAAACATTAAAATCTGAGTTTGTTTGTTCTATTTTACTTTCAATTTTTATAATGGTGATAAATGTGTTTAAAATCGTCAAATTCTGTTGTTGAAAAGGTAAGAAATTAGCTTAAATATCTACTAAAACAAAGATTGGATGTTAAAAAATTACTAAAGTATAGTGAGGGAAGAAGAGGGAAAGGAGAAGAGAAACAAGCAAACCTTAATTCTTTCCTACTTTCTACCATTTTGGAAATTGAAAACTTCAACCAAAATTCTTCCTCACATGACCAATCACCATAAACACCAAGTAGGCTGGTGCAATCCATGAAGAGAAAAAAATGTGCATGAATGATGGTGATTCATAGAGTACACCACAAAAAATACCTAACCATTTTGAATCATCTACAATTTTAGAGCAAATTAATGGAGAGAAAGACAATTTTTGTGCTTGGAAGACATCGTTGAAGGATCAAAAAGGACAAAAAAAGAGAAAAAAATGAAAAACTTTATTGCATATTAACAGTTCCAAAATCCAACAAGTTTTCCAATGAACAATGCACAAATATTAATACGCAATTGAATGAGAATACAAATGGGTTTCCCTCCAAATCCATCACAAAACAATGAAATGTGAAGAACCTTAAAAAATGAAAAAGGCATTTGTGAACTATTTAGATTCTAAACCTTTCCCTCCAAAACTCTTGCATAGACAATTTCCCATTTGATTTGAAAACAATTTCAAATATCCCCACCTTTACATTCGAAAATGTTTCATATTTAGATTAGTTTTCTTCTTTTGTAATTTTGAGTTATCTGTCTTCTGGCTTTATTTCCTCAAGGAGTCCCTTTTAGTTGGTTAGTTCATTCCTTGATGTATTTCTCATTAAAAGGCTCTGTGCAAGCATATTTACTGGTAATCTTATGACTAAGAAGTGATTTAAATTGCATTTCACTAAAGTCATGATTTGGACACCATATTCATTGACAAAGTAGTACTAACTAATATAAAGTCTTGGATTGATGATGCTATTTTGACTTTAGCTAAGTTTGATAATATAAAGGTTTCACACGCTTATAGAGAAGCCAATGTTGTGGCAGACTTTTTTGCGAATGAAGGGGTTAAAAGTAAAGGATAGTGCACTTGGCTGAATATTAGTGATTTAGGTGCTAATGTTTGAGCCTTATTGAACTATGATGTGTCACATGGGCAAGATGTGTGTCATCTCATTAATGATGATAGAACGGGAAAATACATCACTATCATTATATTGCATGGGACCGAGCCAATTTACTTTTCTTGTAAGTTTGCTTGGCATGCTTTGTGGGCTCACTGGTTTGGCGGGACCATTTCAAGTCAAGATTTCATCTCTGTCTGCTTTATTGTGCTTGCTAAAATGGGAGGAGAAAGAAAAAGAGTCGAGCCAGATAGCTTTGAGATGCACACAAGAAACACTAAAGTGTGGAACAAAGTCAAAAGTGGGGGTTTACTCCCTTTTCTGGAAAAACTCCATGGGCCTAATCAAGAAGCTACAAAGCATTTTGAGAGGAATTGGGAAAATGGGGAATTAACCCTTTTTGGTAGGAAAGTTCAGCTCGACGAAAATCTTATAGCTGAAGTGATTGGCATGTCCACTGAAGGACATAATTTTTTTCAGGACAGGGTTTTCTCTGATGAAGCAGTGGTCAGATTTCCGAAGAAAGAGAAGGAAAGATTGAAACTGGTGAAAAATTTTAACAGTTACTTTGAGGCCGACACCATTAAAGCTCTCTGGAGAAAATTTCTTCGCATCATCATGGAGTATATAACTCTGGATGGTCGTTTCACTAGGGTCTACGACTATCATTTTTCCTTGCTCAACCATTTTCACTATAAGGTCAGGGTTTCTATTCCCCACTATCTTCTATATTCCTTAAGAAAGAGTCTGGATGACCATAAGAAAAACCCAAAAAGATATCCTATTTTGCATACTAGTTTGATTAGGTTAATTGTTGAACATTTTCAAAATATGTCGGCCCCTGCTAATTTGAATGCTTCCCCATAGTCCGAAGAGGATGATACTAAACCTAGCTGTTTGGGGAATTTTCCCAATTTGAGCCTGGTGAGGATGGTCCTGAGTCCACCCTCTATTTAGAATGGCAAGAAAACTCAAATCCATAATCCCCAGTTTGTTTATTCTTTCCCTACCTCTAAGCCTGGAAGCTCTACTCCTAAAACCAAAGGTGCTGGAAAGAATCTACCTATCAAAAACCTTGTCTCTTATTCTGAAGACTCTTCTGACTCTGGGGATTCTGGCGCTAACAATAATTCATCCTCTGTTTTCCCATTTTCAGATAGAGATGTTAGAATTGGATCCCCTGGAGCCTCAGACCCTGCAAAAAATTGCTAGAATCTTGATAGGGAACCCTCTGCTGACTTCCTAGGCATTGCTAGGAATATTGCGATGGACCATTTCAGAATGTCGAAATGGGTCTTTCATGAAATCAATGATCTGAAAATAAAAAAATTGGGCCCTCCAAAGTAAAATGGAAAAAATGAGAGATAAGGTGTCTGTGTTATGCAAGAAGGATGAAGAGCGTAAAGATCAAAGTGTCAGTAAAGAGATCCAAGACAATGTGGGCAAGGACAAAAGGATTGAAATTGATTTGGAAAAAATGAGAAATACTATGAAGATAATTGCTGAACAAAACAATAGGATGGCAAGACATAATGCCATCATTATCAACACTATGACTAAAAAATTGGACAAAGCTCAATAGGGGTCCTTGGTGGTTGACTTGGAAGAGGTGAAAGATAAAAACCAGGAAGAGGACATTGGGATTTCAAAGAGAACCAGGGATAATTTGAAGAGGAAGGCACCCCCCATGCCGCAGATGATTCAAACATTCAAGAAGGGGGTTTAGGACATGCAAGACCTGGAGGCAGAGACTGAGTCTGTTTTGAAGACTCTAGGTTAGTTGCAGCTAGTTTTTTGGCTTACGTTTCGGTTGGTTTTTTGATTGACCTTCCTGGTTTTTTGTGGTTGATTGCTGCTTTTTCTGCTTTTTTCCTTTTTTGCAGCCTATTTATTCTGTTGGACTTTTTTTTCCTCTTTATTTTTTTGTAAACTTGGTGGTTTCAGGTCCCTGTAAAACCTATTTTTTCCTTTATCAAAAACTATTGCAATTGTCACCACAAATAACAAAACACTAGCCTCAAAAAAGTTACTAAGTGAAACCTTGAAAGATACTTGGGTACAGTACTCATAAAAGGATTGCTTTGGAAGAATTTTGTTGGCTTGAGTTCAGAACCAAAAACTACTATTTCCATGATTGGGTAATCTAGTTGGCAAGGAAGTTGATGGAAGTCCTATCATAGAAGATAACCTTGAAATTGTTCCCAATAAATGACATCTCCACACTATATGATTATTCAACCTCCTTAGTAGCTTTAAGTCCACTTTATTTAGATTTGACACGTCTGAAAGTTCCAATGGTCAAATCTAAGGATGAATCACTCCACTTATAAAAAAATTTGATAAATTTACATGGTTTAAAGGCTATTCATGTAATTGTTGTACAAGCCTTGCATTGAGTGGAATTCCTACCATTTCTCAAATCCAATCTCTTTCTTAAAGCAACCTTTCATAAATTCAATCTTCTAGTTTTACTGGTCGTATAAGTATCCTGAATGGAAATAAATATAATCAATTCTCCTAATTATTGAACATTCCTATTAAATCTAGAAGATTTTGTAATGAGGGATAGTGAAAAATCTATAGTATTGCAAGTGGCCTCTGGTTGTGGTCCTCGATTGCCTATTCCATATCTTTATCAACTAATCATCACTTACGCTTATAATCCATGGGTACTCATTATGAATGTATATTATCTTGTGTGTAAAAAGGCATCAACCATCTTGTAATTCCATACTTTGATCTTGTAGTCATAAACTCCAAAGATAAAGAAAGGCTAGTATATGTGAAAATGCCACCCTTTATTATTTTATTTTATTTTTTAATTTCGGCAACCTTTCATCCCACTTCTCTGCATTCCTAACTTCGGTCATAAGTACAATTTACAACATTCTGTCAAAAAAATAAGTAAAAATTAGAAATTTTAATCTAATTAACAAATTACTTTATCTAATTTACACTTCAAAAATTAAAACATATTAAATTTTGAATGGAAAATTTAATATGCACTTTATAAAAAATATATATATTCAAACTTTCACAGATTTTGAGGATATTTTTATCTTATCAAACTGCAATCAAATTAAAATGATTCAAAAACAAATCACATTTTAAAAGATTACAAAAGATTTATTTAAATTTTAAATTCAAATACAAAATTTAAAATATTTAAATTATTTAAACTTTAAATAATTTTGTCAAATTTAATATGCGCGAGTTCAAATTTTCACATGAATGTAATCATAAAATACAACCAAACTTGAGACACACCAATATGACACCTGTCACAAAATACAATCCATTAAATGAAATATGAAAAGATAACTTGACTAACTTCAGCAGCTGCAACTTATGATAACGAAATGTTGAGCAAGTGCAAGATATACGATTATGATAGATAAAGCACAATGTAGAAAATGTAACAAAGTTAAGAAGATGAAGTGTAACAATTCATGATAAAATGTGAAGCAATAATTGTGTGATCAAATAAACTAGCTGGGACTCAACAATCATCAACAAATAAGGTTTCCCAATTTGTAAAAATTGGGGCATGTTGGAAACTTAAACAAAAATATTTTGGCTACTTTAACTTTTAATTAAGTTAAATGATCATTATTATATTTTATTTAGATATTTAGGTAGTCCTAGGTGTTATATTTAGGTATGTAAGTCAGTTTGGATGATATCTAAAGCATAAGAGAGGCATATATAAGGAGCTAATGATTAATTTAGTAACATTATATTACAATTTTTTTTCTTGGAGAATTTTATAGTTTTCCCCCTTAAAATAATTTATTATTTTCAATTATTATCAATTAATTGTAGTATATTTCCTCATTTTTTCAATTTATTTCATTATAGAATTTAGAATAAGCAACCTCACAAACAGCAATAAAAAGGAGTGTATAAATAAATGAAGAACCTTCATAATTAAGGGGATGTTCTTAAAATATAACAAGAGTAGTGTTTATTAGTTAAGAGGAGAGTACATTCTATTAGGGGGTGAAGACGTTCAATGAAAACTTGAATCAACTCAAATCAAAAGAAACAAAAGGTGGAAAATGGTATGACTTGAAGAAATCATGCATCCCTTAAACATAATAGGGCCACACATTTTGGGGGTTTGGATTTCCCATTTTGTTAGAATAGGTCACTTGGGTAAGCCTACAACTTAATGTACATCACTTGGACAACTGTAGGGTCTCTTATGTGACCCTATAAATAAATATCTAAAAAATGATTTTGGAAGATTGTGAATATTCATAAGATGAATTGTGTAGTATAAAAAGTGTAAGCAAGGATACAAAGGAAACTAGAAGCTAAAGCAACAACCATTAACTCCAAAAATATTGAAAGAGATATTTCATACCATGTGAGTTGTAAGATGGACTACTAGGTCATCATTTGAATACTATGTCAACCTATATGATTTTAAGCACTTAAATTCCCATCTATTTGGGATTTTCACCTATATTTTAGATAACCAATAGATTGGGAATTCATAAGAAAAATTGATATTATGTATTTGGAGATACTTAATTGCATTTGTAAAATCTATCTAACAAATTGTTGAGAATAAAATAGAATAATATGCATACATAAGATTACATAAGCCTTAAAGATTTACATGAGGATAAAAACAACCACTAAAAGATGTTCACAGTTATATTATTCAAAATTAGTAAATATTTAATACAAGGTCTTAAACAAAGTTTCAATCTACAACATAATCTTCTCCAATCACTCGAAAGTTCTACACCAACAATGTACAATCCACTTATTTCGTTTAGCACATACAACTATCTCATGTTGGCACCTTCACATGAGATGATAGATATAGATATATGCATAGGAATACAAATTGTCTAATTGTCCAATTAGCTTGAGGAATATTAGGAGAAATTTAATTATAATTTGACCATAACATAATGTTAGAATACTATATAAATAAAAAATCATGATTTCTCTATATGTATAGTCAAATTGTGTACTTTAATACTATTGCACACTATGAATCAATAGTTACAAAATTAACATTATTAGTATACATACATATTTCTACTATAGAGAAAACTACCATTTCCTCAATTATGTTAGAAATACAAACATTATTCCACTCATGATTTCTTTTGATACCTTATTCCACAATCTAGAATATCATCCTTCTCTTGGATTGTGTTGAATGAACTTTAATTTTATCATAAGTGCTATATCACTATTCATGTTTCCAATAAACTCTAGTTTCATATGTAGTCATGAGTTCTTCAAGATGACTTGTGATTTTCTATCACAAAAACCACTACATGTAAAAAGAAGTTACACCATAACTTATTTCCACAACATTATCATTTGTAAATAAACATATATTATGTATTGTAGAATTTAGAAACTCGCCAAAATTCTCTAAATTGTATTATATATAGATGAAATTTTCCTATAAGGACTCTCTATAGATAAATATCACCCAATTCATAAAATATTCTCACTTGATATCTACCATAGGAGCGAGTGCAATATTCAATCCAAGAAAACTAACCTCATGCTTAGTAAATGGATCAACCCATACCATCCCTACATCACATGAACTTGACAATATTTATAAAATTTGATAAAGAATCTATAACATTAACTTGAATATCAATTTTATCTATATGGACATTCCTACTCTCAACCATATCACTCATAGAATGATAGCTAACATCAATATGGTTGTTTCTAGCATGGTAAACACAATTCTTATATAGAAAAATATACTCTATAAATCACATCTCACCATAGTTTGACACCTAAAACTAATATTATCACTTAATTTTTTCAAGTACATTGGTTCCTTGCAAACATGTTTTGCAACCATTTGTTATCTTTTTCTCATCCAATTCATTGCTCCACCATACATAATAGACACATAACCACTTGTTGACCTTTACTTACCAATATATCTATCCCAATCAAAATCTACAAATCCCTATATAATAAAAACATTACCTATATCATTAGGAGCATGCAAAGTTAGGAAATAACCTATATTTCCTTTGAAGTATGTAAAAAATCTCTTCAAATGTGTCCAATGTTCTTTATATGACAAGTTCATGTAAATGGGGAACCTAAATGGGGAATAAAGTGGCTAATTTTATTTTAAATAAGTAAAGAAAACTATCTTGGATGAGAAATTAATAATAATTATGCTTCAAATTTGAAGATGCAACAAGAACAATCTAGTCATAGTGTTCTTAATGTACTTTCTAAAATACTTTTATTTTTATTTTTGTAAATTGTGGAGATTAAATGGTTTAAATAGGAGGAGAACACAAAGTGCTCCTATTTTTATCAAAAAAATATAACATAGCATCTAGTGTGCTCTCCCTAAAATGTTGAATTTTTTTTGGTATTGTTGTCATATGAAATTGTACCCTACTGAACATGGGGTTCAACATTCCAATGACACAATAGAAACAACCTCATGGTGTGGGACCTTTGAATGTATGAGGTTGAATCTATAGAGTAGATTAGATTCCTCTATCAATCCAAGTGCAATGTGTTGGTCCAACCCAACACATGAAAACCTGCCATTAACAACTCGTAGGGGAAAAGGGGAGAAGGAAAGTGTGAAAGGGAAAGGAGGTGATACACCAAGATGGAAAGTTTTTTCTTCCTAGCCAAGATTTCATAATAAAATCATTGAATAGGGACTAAGGGAATCTCATTGTTCTCTATTTGATTGATTCCAAAGGGAAACCATGAAGGTTAGGGTTTGATAGGGCACTAGAAGGAAAGCAAGATTCTCAAAACATCAACTACAAACAATTTAACTAAAATGTATGGATGGGAAAGGAAAATAAACACTTAGATATTAAGGAAATGAACTTACACAACATACAAAATATGAGAAGAGGAAATCTTAGTCGATTTCATTGATGTAGAGGCAAAAAATCCAATCTGTACAATGATATACTGTAAAATACAATGTTTGCAAATTAAAAAAATTGGAGGATCTAGAGGAAGAACCCTTGAAATGTATACATTTCTTTCCTTTATAGACCAAGAATAGCTTGGAAAGACAAACCAAACCCTAATCCTAACCTGAGTTAGTAATGAAGGTTGTGTGTGAAAGGATGGAGCCATCTTGTGAAAATAGTGACTAGGGCATGGATATCAGGAAAGTCAACATAATGGTAATAAGTGAGCTAGGGTGCCCATGAAATCCACTTGAAAAATATAAGGGATGTAATAAATATATTCCTTATGCAATACATGTCATCCTTGAAGCCTAGAAATCAAAACAGGCTACTCAAATAGTTATTCAAGAATTAATAGCATTGTCTGAAAAGCACATCAAATCTGTTAAAAGGTTGAGGCATCATTCCTGAAAGGAAACCTTTTCTTATGAATTAAATGATTTGGAGCCATGAAACAACATCTTTGTCAAGGGTCAGGTTTCAGGTTTGCTTCATACCACTTACACATCTTTATATCAACTTTGGACCATTAGAGATAGGGCTTTAGGCCTACTTCTTACCACATACCAGAAGGAAAAGATGATCTACAAGGGAGGAATAATGAAGTGAAAAAAGGTAACCCTTTTTAGGATTTAGAGATTGGGGGAAAAGGCTTATCTCTTACTGAGGAATGGTAAAAGGTAAAGAGGAAGACTGACATTTGATTTCTAACAAACTAACACTTAGTCAATTTATAGAAATAGAACTTGGGAGGGAGACCTAAGGCTCAGAGAAGAAATGGAAAATATTAAGAAAGAAGATAGATGGAGAAGGAATTTTGGGATTCAGGCATTGAGAGGATGCCTTACTGAATACAAAGAGAAGGAAGAAAAGGGGAGACATGAGGTTTGATCCCTGATGTTTGAAAGATGAACACTTAGTCATATTTCAAAGAGTACATTGAGAATCGAGGGTTAGAGGAGAGTCTTACATCTTACCATAACAAAGGTAACAGGTAAAGGGAAAGGCCGAAGGCCAATTCCCAAAACACTTAGAGGATAAATGGAAAGAAGAGAAGGAGGAGTGGGAGTGATGAAGAAGGTATACAATTAAATAGGTAATTGAAGGTTCGAAAACTAGAAAATCGAGGACTTAGCCAATTTAGGACCCTTCAAGGAGAATTCATGCAAGATGGACCATGTAGGATCTCTTAGATTGGTTATCAATGATGGTTCATCTAAGGGTGGCATGAAATGATAATTTTTTTTACAACTTCGATGGGATGATTTCTTGCTAATCATGGGATCCAATAGCCTTATTAGTCCATTCGACATAAAGTCATGAGGGAAAAACTTAAAAAAATGGGCCTCCTCAGAGAAAAACAAAACATGTGCAGGCCTACACTTGGAGAAAAGCATGGAAACTAGGAACATACATTCCATTAAGGATAATACAAGGTGTGCAAGAGCACTTCATGGAAAGAAAGATATTTACAATATGTACATTAAACTAATAGAAAGAAAAAAAATGGAATTTGCCTCTATCAAAGATGAACCTTCTGAAGGAGATGATTCCCTCAGACCAAAGGTTCAAACCTCACCCAACTACAACCATTGAAAACTATTACCAACATGCATGGAATTGTACAAGCTTCCTGCAAGGTGAAGGATCACCTCACTATGAACCTTGTTACTGCAGGAGAACCATATGATGCAAGTGTCAAACTCATCTGAAATTGGTGCCTCTGGTTAACATACAACAACATGGGTGAAATTTTTTGAAGATAGATCAACATCCAAGAAAAAACCTTCTCTAGAGGGAGAGAACTCACCTCACAAAAGGATAGACCAATGCCATCACTGTTGACCTACTCATTGCATGAACTAAAAAAAAAGGAGAAAGTTTCTAGCTCACATGGTGATGTAAAATATGCCAAAATTTATTTTTGATCTGCATAAGGAATCTCTTCTTCATGCACCTCAAATGAGAAACTTTGAATCTCAAGAATACTATTAAATTGAGCAATAGGAGAATCAATCTCCAAACAAATGTTTGGTTTATCAATAACTATTGAGTTACTTGCACTGATGCACACTTCATCAACACAAACCTTAGATTTTTCAGACACTTCAAGTGAAGAATTGAATTCTTCATATTATCATCTTGTTTTAATCTCTTTTAGGCAGTTAACTACAACATAATCAAACCCTTGGATGTAATGGATGCCACATCCTCTTTTATTTCCTCACTCGTATGTTGTTGCTCTCTTTGATTCTCTTTTTGGGGGGAAGGTTTGACATCCAAGAATAAACAAAAACCTTCTAAATCATCCCAAAAATGGTCCTCCACTTTAGAACGATAGATCTCAATAGATAGGGTAGTTTTGTCCACTATAACAAGGGCTAGACACATTTGTTGCTATTCCTCCAAAACCATGGAGTTGTTTTCAGCCATCAAGTTGGAACCAAGCTACTCAGATGCTTTAATTGATTTAGGTATATGTGGTCTAACCTCCTCATCTTCAATAAAACAAGGGAGGATATCAAAAGAGAGGACTGGTTCCTCTACTCTATCAATTTTTTCTACCTTTTTAATGTCTTGCTATGACAAGTGATTATCTTCAATTGTTTCTTGTAGTAGATCAAGAAACTCGTTGTCTTGAGCACATGAAGGCTCCTCAAAAATATCTACCTCACTCCTAGCCAAAAAAATTTCCTTCTTTTTTTCTTCTAACCAATTAGGATCCCATACCATAGATCCACCTTTAAAGAGTGAAATAGGAAAAGATGGAGGAAAAAGTGAAAAGGGCATTGAAACTCTTGTTGAAGCTTTGGAAGAGGTTGATCAATAAGAGTAAAAGGTTGAGCCTCCTCAAGGATGGGTTCTTGCAAGGAATGGAGGCTCTCAAAACTTGGGATCTCCAACATAGGATATTTACTTGATGGCACAAGAGGTTCAATTGGACTTTCAAGGGGTAGATTAGGATTCTTGAAACTTACAAACTTGTGCTTTCTTACCTTCTCCTTAGCAGGTTGTTATGGAACTGATGGATATGTATTTCTAAAACTAGGCATGCAAGGGGCTACCTAAGCCTCGAGCAATTATGCTAGAGCAAGGGAAAGTATGAGTTGATATTTCCTAGCAATAACATCCTTTGCTACATACTCCTCTTGTTGCCTTCTCTTTTCCTCCTACTACTGCTCATGCCTCCACTAAGCTTCTAACTCTTACTCCTGAGGATAGTGATCATGATAGAAAAACTCATCCTACTATGGGAAATAACCTTCCTACCCTTGACAGGCTTGATTAGCCCACTCCTATTGTAGGTTAAACTCTAGTTGTGGGTATGTGTAGGATCATCATGGAAAAAATAGGCCCTTAAGTGGTGAAAAATTTAGAAAAATCAGAGTTAGGTAACTTGACATAAAAATTTGAATAAGTTATCTATATTATTTCAAAAATATATAAGAATATAATTTGTAGAAAATTGAATGTAGTTTCTAAACTACTAGGTTTATTTAAAAAAAAAAATGTATTTGGTGAAAATTTGAAATTTCAATGTAGTAGTACTTAAATTTCAAGGAAAAAATAAGTAGGTGTTTGTCTGACCACCCTAACCACAATAAAATGATAAAAAAAAATTATAAGATTTTAGATATAAGTAGAGGACTCATGTCTCGATGTGATGCATTTTTTTGTAATTTTTTTCCAAGTAAATAATTAATTATGAAATTTTTTATTACAACTTTTAAAAAATATAAAAAATCACATGTCTGACCACCTTAAATTGGTCAAAACTTCATGAAATTCATTTTTTTAATTGTATAGTATGCAAAGCATAGAATGTGATGCATGTTTCAGATTCAAAAAATGTGATACCATTTGAAAGCTATAGATTTTTTTCAATCATCTGATCAATCATGACTATAGTCATAATTCAAATAGAAAATGAATAATAATTATTTATTAAATTCAAAGTAAAGCCTAATTTATATTGGTGGAAAGCTGAGAATCTCCTTTAAAAACCCTTTTCATTTTATCAATTTTGTGTAAAAAAAAGTCGCCAATCACATATCCTACACATACTCGTCATATTGCCACTTTTTGGGCCATCATGATCCTGCACATACCCTTGTCTCTAAATATCATCGAACCATCTATTGAAATTAAGAAATATGATTATAATTTCACTTACACTCATATTACCACAACTTTAGGGCTAACTAGGAGAGGAACAAGGTTGATTTTCAAAATAATGAGTCTCTTGGATTTGCTAATAGGGATATGTAGGTTTCCAAGAAGACTGAGCAAGGTGGGGTGGGTGGTATGCATTTTGTGGAGATTGAGAACCCACAATATCAAAGTTTTGTAAAGTGAAATGGGAGGCATAATCAACCTGATAGAGCTGATTGGGAGCAACAAAGTTGGTATTATCATGAAATGGTGGGGTATACATATGGTTTCCATTATAATATGGCATTTTATGTATATGAAACACTTTGAAATTTAGAAGGAAAGAAAAGGATTTCCCAACCAAAGATTTTGGGTACATACCAATAGAGTCACCCAAATTGAATTGTAGAGTCACTAGGTGCTTGAAGAATGCCTTCAAAGGATGAATCGTTGAAGAAGGAATCACTTCCTCAATGGCATAAAATGGATCCAATACTACTTGAACCAATAGATGTGCAAGGAGTCACAATGGTGTTTGAAGATGTGCCTCTAAAGGCAAGGTGTGTTGAAGAAAACACTAGATTCTTCAATGGAGAGAAAGTTGTGTCCCATTGGGCATGCAAAAAATCATTGTCACATGAAATTGTACCCTATAAAACATGGGGTTCAATATTCTAATGGCATAATGAAAACAACCTCAAGGTGTGGGACCTTTGTACGTATGAGGTCGAATCTCTAAAAAAGATTGAATTCCTCTTTCAATCCAAGTGCAATGTGCTAGTCAAAACCAACACATGAAAACCTATGACTAATAGCTTGGAAGGGAAAAGGGGAGAAGGAAAGCATGAAAGGGAAAAGGAGGTGATACACCAAGATGGAAAGTTTTTTTTACCTAGCCAATATTTCATAACAACATCATTGAAGAAGGACCAAGGGACTCTCAAAGTTCTTTATTGGTTGATTCCAAAGGGAAAACATGAAGGTTATGCCTTGACAGGGCATTAGAAGGAAAAAATATTCTCAAAGCAACAATTGCAAACAATTTAACTCAAAATGTATGTATGGAAAAGGAAAAAAATACTTAGATATGAAGGTAATGAACTTACACAACATACAAAAGCTAAGAAGAGGAAAGATTAGTCAATTTCATTGATGTAAAGAAAAAAAACATTCTTTACAATGGAAAAGTGTATTTAATATAGTGTCTACAAAAAAAAAACCCTAGAGGAGCTAGAGGAAGAACCCTTTAAATGAATACATTTCTTTCCTTTATAGATCAAGCATAACTTGGAAACACAAACTGAACCCGAACCGTAACCTAGGTTAGCAATGAAAGTTGTGCGTGAAAGGATGGAGCCATCCCATGAAAATAGCAACTAGGGCATGGATCTATTAGGAAAGTCAACAAAAAAATAATAAGTGAGCATGGGATCCCATGAAATCTACTTGTAGAGGATAAGGGATGCAATAAATGTCATCCTTGAAGCAAATGAAGCAAAAAAATCCACTCTAATAGTGATTTGATCATTTATATGGCATCACCCAGAAAACAAATCAAATCCACTGAAAGGTCAGGGCATCAGGCTTGAAAGGAAACATTTTCTTATGCATTAAATGGTTTAAAACTATGAAACATATTTTTAGAGGTTGGGTGTAAAGCCTAGACTTCATACCACTTACACATCTTGATATCAACATCAGATTGTCAGAGACCGGGCTTCAAGCCTACCACTTGTTGCATACCAGAAGAAAAAGAAGATATAATATGACCAATTTAAAATGTCTCTAATTAATTCTATTTAAAATTATGACTATAAATAAAATACATAAATTTGCACAGCTATTTTCCATCATAGCGTCACATGTCTAAATAATAAAATTGCATTCATTTCCAAATGTCATAAGTAATTATGCATAATTTGACTTGGCATTCAATCGCCACATAGTTAATTCAATTTTACATCAATGATATAAAGTACATCAAATAATATGGAATTGCATTGTGATTCATCTTCATTGCTCACCTCTACTGGTGGAGAAGAACATGGTTCAGGTGATTTTCCACCCAACCATGAAGCTATGCTTCCCCAAAATTCTTCAGTCAATCGAAGAATATCCGACCCTACATGGAATAATTAGCAAGAGATATAGTATGCAAGGTTGAATCTAGTGTGTGCCTAACTACATGCATTTCTATCTACTTTTAAAACATGCAAGTTCTATGTTAGGTAAAGATAGAGAGTAATAAAATAAAAATGTGTATTGTTAATTTGAGTAATCTAAATGAAAACAAAAACACAATTAATAGAACATTATACTGAAGAAATTCAAACAAAGAAAGAAAATTCTCAGAAGCGTTCCATCTTCCTCTATCTCCAGAGATTCGAAGCTGCTGCTCTCAGATTTTGTGTAAGGTCAGCTTCTCCAAATGGCTGCTGTAGAATGAGTTATACAAAAGGAAATTCTATCCTATATGCTAGTGAATGTGAAAATGCTGATACGGATATAGACAGGGGCTGTGGATTATGCACAGGGGCTATGAACAGAAGATGTCATGATTCTATGCTAGTATTGCTATGCTATGAAAATACTGTAAATACTATGAATGCTATGAATGCTTATACTACTTGCAATTTGACTATAATTTTCCTGCTTTAAAACTTCTATATCATTTGGAGTACCCGGCAGTCATATTTATAGTTTTTTTGCAGGTACAATCCTGGCTGGCAAGGATCTACGGCTGTGAGATTGTCTGGTAGAATTGAAAGGTGAGAGATGGAGAAGTTGAGAAGAAGATGGAAGAGGTTGAGAGGTTGGAGAGAAGGATGGATTTCTATCTTCAACCCACAGGAACAAGCCTGCACAGAAACAGAGAAAATTAAATTTTCTGTTTGGGCAGTTTGTTTCACGGGTGTTGAAGATAATCCCCAAATTAAATAAATAAATAAATTTATTTAATTTCATGAGTTTGATTTTTGATTTTTGTACTATAGAAGTTTTAATTAAATATTTTAGAATATTTAATTATAATATGACTTTAGAAGAATATGAAATATTAGAAGAATTAATTAAATATTTTAGAAATATTTAATTATGAATAGATATTTGAAGAATTTGAAATGATTTAAGAATTAATTAAATATTTTGGAATATTTAAATATATATAAATATTAAAATCGAATTAGAGGAATTAATTAAATATTTGAAATATTTAATTATAAATGATATTTAGAAGATTTAATTAGAAAAGAAGAATATTTGAATCTTTATTTGAATGAAATATTCAAACTAAGATTATATGATAATTAATATAAATAAACCATAATGTTTATTTAATTAATTAAGAAATGAATACGAAAAGATGATTAAATAAACTTATTTATTTAATCGAAATGAAATAATGAACAATATAAATAAATTATTTAAATTCATTTATACATAAATAGAATTCAGAGATTTAATTAAATATTAAAAATATTTAATTAATTACCAGACAATGTGATGTGACCATTTTTAGGTGTATACAAAAATCATCCCATTCCACATAATGGTTGCAAAGCTTGGCCAAGCCCATGCTGCCACTACTGAATTTGACACCATTTTCTGATAAAATTTCGTTGGTCGTTCAAAAAATCTTTGTCGGAAAAGCAACAAAATGAAAAAAAAAATTTCATCACTATTTTTTCGTCAAAAGGCCGACAACGAATTAAACGTCGAAATAACAATGCAAATTCATCGATCATCGACATCATAAAATGGCTCGAATGTTCGTCAGACTATCAACGAAAACTTCGTGTATCCACCGACGAATTACACTGGAAGTTTGTTGCCATTTCGATGAAATGGGAAAGGAGTAGTGTCAAAACAACACCAGAAGTTCATCACCATTTTGACGAAATGGGAAAGGAGTAGCGTTGAAACAACACCAAAAGTTCGTCGCCATTTCGACGAAATGGGCAAGGAGTAGCATCGAAACAACACCAGAAGTTCATCACCATTTCAAAAAAATGGGCAAGGAGTAGCATCGAAACAACACCAAAAAATCATTGAAATTGCGACGAAATGGGCAAGGAGTTACGACAAAGCCTTCGTCGCAGGTATAGCAACTTTGTCGGACCCTTTCAGTGATTCATCGGTGGTTTTCATCGAAATTACGATGAAACAGTGCAATTTTTTTTTAAAAAAATATTCGTTGAAATGTACCATCATGCAGATTGATGACTGATCATACATACAGACTGCAAGATGCATAGAAAGAGCATTACACTTGAGAACAACCAAGGGCTAACAAGGGAAGGAGTTAAGAAATGTTTGGATTAAAGAGAAAAAGTGTAGGGAAAATGTTGAGCAGTGTCAAGAGAACAGAACTTATAGAACATATTCTTGACCTAATCAATCTCTTGAACAACTTAAACAAAATTAAAATACTAACACATACATGAGACATGTAATGAACTTCCAATATTTGCAATCTTTTTCATTAATGCAGAGGTAGGTAAAGGAGAAATAATTATAATTGTAAAACTATTCATAGTCCAGTAAATTATGTTTGTAATTTGTATTCAATGGACCTTAGTTTTATCATTATACTGCCCATCTAATACCATATTTTAATCCAGGGTTCAACTATCTCAGATCTAAAGAAGCACCTTCAATTAACTATTTAAAGTACTATAAAATAAGGTAAGACTTTTAATTGAGAAATATTGGGTACACTTGTAGGATTAAAGTTCTTGCAATCATCAAGATTTATTGGCACATAGACACAACCTGCAACATATGAAGTAATGGATGACTACAAGTTAGTGAAATGGTCCTTAATATGTGATTGGTTTGAAAATTGATTGGTAGAAAATAAGGTTACAAACAGATCTACATGAAAAATTATGAGGACAATCTACTGTAATCATCAAAATAGATGAAAAGTGCAAAGGAAAGAGTCAAGCTACATCTCTAGAGCCTAAAAATAACACATGCAAGAAACATAAAAGAAAGAACAAACCAATTTTTGGATGAATACAAAATGGTTCCTTCAGCAAGTGATTCATATGCTTTCACACCTGACACAGGACATTAAGAAGATTTTAGTCTTCCTCTGTGAAATTAACTACTTATAGAATAAACCTAGAAACCTATATACATCCATGTCTAATCGAGGGTAGGTATAAGAGAAAAAAAAATCTTCAATGCAATGCCGAAAAATATGAATGTGTGTGTAGGTTTGTATTACTCAAAATACCATTTCACTGCCTAAGGAAAAATACCAAAGTGATGTTTTAAATTTCAATCTTCACATAGGCTCCCTTATTGCTACACATGCATATACAAGAATTATTTGAGCTCTAAACTATTCAAATATTAAGGATTTAATTAGCTATAAGATGGAAAGTTGTTGTTTAGACATAATCCATCATCTTTTACATATATTTATTCACTCCTAGTGCTTCAAATAAATTTGTGTAAATGAGACAAAAATGTGAATCTTTTATGACAAAGAAAATTCTTAAAAGGAGGGGGGAGAGAGAAAAGGTAGGGGGCAAGAGAATTCTTGAATGTAAAGCAAAGTATAACATTTTGATCATTATAAAAATGAAATGAATCTTAAGTTTGAAGCATTAATATCATTTACAACATTTATGATCAAGAATAAATGTAAGTAGAGAAACTTTTGCATACCTGCAGATGGTACAAAATTTCATGGTTAAGTTGAAGCCTCCCATCAACAACAAGATCCAAATATCTGTGTATCTATCTCAATCAAGCCTCTAAACCCTTCAGAGCTGTCAATTTTTCCACTAACATGTTATGCACAAAAGTCAAATTTTAGAGTTATGTCACCACTAAAAATAGAAGAAACGGAGCTTTGAAACCAAATCCACACACAACATAATGTGGTATTCATACAAATCCATACAAACAAACTAAACTCAGAACATTGGAATTGAAAGAACTTCAAATTATGATGCAAAGCATGGATTCAAGGTATAAAGAATCATTTTTCTGCCACCATAGTGAAAATTTAGCACTTTCTTTCATCTTTGCATATTGGTTTGATGCTTCAAACGATGCATTTCTTATATTGAAAGGTGCATTACCTTATTGAGCTTCTCTTTGTTTCGAGAATAGTTTAATATTCTCTACTTAACAGGGCCAACCACGTGACGGTGGAAGCTCATTTGGCCCCTCCCCCCTCACATCACTCTCAATTCCTCGTACCCAATCATATAGCATTAATCATTCATTCATCCATTAATAACATATAGCATTCATTCATTCATCCATTAATAACATATAACATTCATTCATCCATTAATAACATATAACATTCATTCATTCATTAATAACATATAGCATTCATTCATTAACATATAATATTCATTCTTTCAGTTTTTACATATTATCAAAAATATGGTTGTCATGAGATGATTACAATCACTTTTTTTTGTTTCTTTTTTAAAGCTACAAAAATATGAAGTGGAGTATCGTTTTCTAAATCAATACATGTCCCCCCTTTAGTTATTCTACCCTCTTCTTGTGATCTTAATGTATGCCTAGTCATCTGCTCATGATGTGGACACCACTGCAAGGGGGGGTATGCTGCAATAAGAAAGAAATGTTAAACTGATATGTATTATTATTATTGTTACAAGTATTTCATTAATTAAAAGAACATTAGTGGTTTTCTTTACCTGATGGGTCCACATCATGTTCCTGAACTTTTTTTATAGAATCATGCTCAACATGTTGAACACCCTCTAAATCCTGATTTGTAGTTGAAACATGAAAGGTTACATTAATTAATACACCAATTGAATTTAAATATGTTTAAGAGAACATGAGAGTGGTCCTCTTTACCTGATGGGGCCACATCGTGTTCCTGATCTTCTCTAGCCTGATCATGCTCAACACGTTGATCACACACTACATGCTCTAAAGTTGAAACAAAAAAGGTTACATTAATTTATACACCAATTTCAATTAAATATGTTTAAAAGAACTTTAGAGTGGTCCTCTTTACTTGATGGGGCCACATTATGTTCCTAATCTTCTCTAGCCTGATCATGCTCAACATGTCGGTCACGCTCTACATGCTCTAAAGTATCAGGATGCACACCATGACCTTTATCTGCAGGTTGTGCTCCACCCTCACCAGGCTGCATTCCAATGTCATGTACAGTATCATCATTGCTTGAATGTTTAAAACAAATAGGCATGTAATTAATTTATGGTGGAAATTAATATTGAATAGATTGCACAAGTATTCAATTTTAAATAAAAATTATTGAGTTTATTTACCTACATGTCGGATGTAGTGGAAGGTTGTGTTTGCCTAGTCAAGACTCTTAGGCATTTAGCCACGACTCCATAGCCTTGCTAGAAGGCAATCTTCAGGTCATCTTATGTGGGAACTCTATTGAATTCAGAGCCCTACATTTTTGCATAAGATCATGAATTTTTCTTCTATGGTGTGATAAAACCAAAATTGTTTTCAATTTATTATTTGGATACTATATTTTATTTATTGATACTTACAATTTGTGTGGCTAATTTCATATAACCACCAGAGCCAAGTTTGTGTTGCCCGTGTTTTTCTAGTCTTGCCTGTGTTGCTTTCGATGTGTTAGGTAGCCTATGAAAAGTTTGAAATATGTTAGATTATGTAAAAAGAAAGAGTAATCAGTAAATAATTACATTGTTGATAGTATCACATACCTTCCTTGGCCCGGTGGTGTCTTTCCTTTTCTCTTTTCAGCCTTCTCCTTTCCATCTGACACCAGGTCCTTCCACTCCCTCTCTGGAATCATGGGGGGACGCTCGTACTTTTTGTTCCTCTCTAAATGTGACCTATACTGGTTTCTCACATACTTTAGATAGGTATCAGTTTTCTTAAGGACCTTGGTTCGGTTGAATGTTTTATCACCGAACAACACAACTAAACGGTTAATGAACTCATCTTTTAAATCTTGATTTTGGGCATTCCACCATGTACGTATGGTGGGCCTGAAGAGCTCTAATGTAATATCACTTAGATGTTTATAAAAAAACATCATTTCCTGCAAAATGATCATGGGATCAATAGTCTAAAAAGAGCGATCAATAATTAAATATCAATTGGATTATATATAATAATAATTAAAATATTTTAAAGTACCTAAGACCTTCTCTATCTTTATGGGAATGAAATCCTCGGTCACCACAAGTG